>SNQJ01S0096445.1:13970-44020 GCA_010110895.2 Picea sitchensis | reverse complement strand
CAAAAGAAGACTATTGTTGACCCCCCAATGCCTTCATTTTCTCTTGATCCTACACCTAAGAAGCCCCACGAAGTAATGCAACAAGACTTTCCCATCATTCCCACAAACAAGAGAGGAGCCAACCGATTTGGTAAGGGACCCTTTTGGAAGAGTACTTAGAACATAAGAACCAAGCCTTATGCAAAGCCTTCACCTGCTTAAGATCCTATCCAAGTATCCTTCGACCTTGAGAGCCCTCATAAGCAACCTAGAGAAGTATTTGTGGATGGATTAGAGCCACTAAGAAAAATGAAATCAGAACCTACCTCACCTTTCTGATCTCCCATCACTCCTACTTCACCCATGCCCACTCTTGATCCTAAATTTGATAAATTGACCACATCTCTCAAAGGACCTAAGCCTTCCTTGAAGATCATTGATTCTGCCCCAACTATATAAGAGCTATAAAGGGAAAACCATCAGCTTCTCCAACAATTAGAAGAGAGGAAGATAATAGATGCACACCTTCATCATGACAATGCAGTCCTTTAGGCAAAAGTTAACTCCCTTCAACAGTTGGTCAATGGGATGACCCAATCTAACCGCAGCTTAAGAGCACAATTAAATCAACATAAGAGGCACAAGGCTAAGCCTACACAACAAGAAGGAGAGGCTTCTAAAGCCAACCCTCCTCAGCAAGCCTAGTTCCAAGGGATGACTTCTTTTTGTTTGCAGTAGGACCTGCAAAATCATCGGTGTGGGGGTATGTTGGGACCGAGATATGATCATCTTCATGACGTTATTATACACTTTTTTCCATATGTATATATGCGTTTTTTTATCTTTCAAAGGATCTTTTTGAAGAATTTTATGGTCAAATGATACTATCGACATGAAGTACGTATAATTCGTGTTTTGTGATTCAATCAAGTTTAATTTATCATATTTTATGGTTTCCAAGAGTTAATTCATATTTTTCTACTGTTACAAGGAAAAACACACCATGTTTCTTGGTTCGTCACTTGTTCTGACACTTGATCCAACACTCGTTCCGGTACTTGATCCGACACTCGTTCCGACACCCTGTATTGCACAAAAACGCAAGGCAAGTTGGCGGTTATGGTATTGGCGGCCAGTGGTGGAAAAATCGAGAACATGGGTTTTGTTTGTCATCACCCCCTCTAGCTACGAAGCTCAAGACAACTCAATTTCAGTTGTCCAAAGAGGGCGCTTATTGGGTTCCTTCATTTTGTTAATTATGGCCTCATTTAATGTAATTTGCCGAATTTAGAGGTGGTTCGACCCTCCTGTGGTCGACCAGCTGGGTTGTAAGATTATAAATACCAATAGGATGATCATTAGATTGTTAACCAAGTAGCATAAGCATTAGAATTGCCAGAAAAACGATTTTGCTCTGTTTGAGTTTTTACATTGCCAGAATTATGCCAGAACTGCGTTTTTGGATTTGTATGGTGAATTTGGCATGCTAAGTTCGTGGTATACTTTTAGAGAGTGACCACGACTTGCTGGGGGCCCCACTAGCAGTCTGGTAACTCTCTTCATGTTGATTTATGCATTTCTTAATTTAATTGCTCTTTCTTTATTTGCTGTACATGCATATTTTTATTTAGTTAATTAATTTGTTGTAGCTTAACTGATTTGCTTCTTTTTTTACAGGTTAGAATGATGAGATGTATTAACATGCATTAATCTTGTAGATTAGAAAAGGCTTGCAAGTCTCTCTCTCACTATACTAACCCCGCATGTAGTTACATAAATTGTGCTTTCTTTTATATTTTTATAGTCAAGCTTAGAACATATTTTTAATTAGAACAGAGCATAGTTTTAATTTGAGTTTCTTCTGACAAAGATTGATGGATGTATAGATTTGCTTCCAGTTTTTGAATCATAGCTTGCTTACTTCAGTTTTAGATAGATTTCACTTGCTTAGTTATTTGTTAAATGTAATTGTCAATTCACTTTTTAATATCATGTTTTTAATTTATGTTTTCAGTCATTTTCTTATCATAGCTTGAATGATTAAACTAGACATAGTATAGTTTCCTTTCACACAATTTCCTTTCATAGATTAAGATGCAATTGAATTTCTTAGTTAGATAATGATGATGTCATCATGATGTTGATGGTTTATACATGAATATGTAGGGTATTTAACATTACTTTTATCATGGCTAAGTTTTCATTGGATTGTTTACTTCACACCTTTCATTTTTCCATTGAAATTAGTATTGAGTTTATACCATTAGTACTGTCCTTTGTTGTCAAGTGTCATCGAGATATCATCTCTCACCACCGAAGGCATTCACACAACCACCAACATTACATTTGAGTGTGTCATAGATTAAAGATAGTTTCTTGCTTTCGTAGATTAGAAGAGATAGTTTCTTGTTTTCATAAGTTTAGTTGATAGTCTTTCTTGCTTTCAATAGAATAGATTTCCTTTCATGCATTGCATTGAGCATTTAAACTTCCTTTCATGCAAGAGAAATAGTTTTGCTTTAGGCATTTAGTTCACTTGCCTCTTAGGCTAGGTAGTTGTTCAATGAGAAGTCTTTGCTTACTTGTCTCTTGCTTTATGCTTTTGCTTGCTTGTCTATTTGCTTTAATAGGTTAGTTAGGTGCTTTTGCTTGCTTTTCTATTTTCTTTAGTAGGATAGTTAGGTGTTTTTTCTTGCTTGTCTATTTGCTTTAATAAGTTAGATAGGTGTTTTTTCTTACTTGCTTATGTATTTGCTTTCATAGGGTAGTTTCTCATTGGATATAGGTTGGCAAGTTAAAGAAGTTTGCTTTTTTCATTTGCTTAGTATGCTTAGTAGTTTACCTTTGCTTACTGTCATGAACTAGTTTGCTTTGAATAGGGTTTTTACTTGCTTTCTTAGGAACTATCCATTAGTCCTTGGCCCAAAAGTACTTAGGTTACCTAGTTTCAAGTTGCTTAGTAGGGTTTTCTCATTATATAGGTTTGTTTGAGTAGATTAGCCTTAGATAGATGCTTTCCTTAGTTAATCTACACTCCTACCAACCTTCTACCTTTGGCATATATTTTTCTACAACTCTAAGTTTACTTACCCCGGGTTGACAATTTAATTGAGGGTAGTTCAATGTCTTTTTTAGTACATATAAAACACCTAACAGGGACCCATGTCATCAGGTGTCACTTCTAATTCAACCGGGCCTCCCTAGGACTCTTCTGCAGGAGGCGGGAAAGACAGACCAACCAAAGAAGTGGGAGGTTGAACAAACAAACCAGGAGCCATAATGGAGGAGGCCAAGCATTGAAAATCACTGCTAGTCAGGCTGTGCAAAGGTGAGGTGCTCTTTCAATGCCCACGAAGACTATAAAAGACCTCACCTGCACATTTTACCTTGCCATGCTCACGAGGCATGCTAGAAGAGAAATAAAAACATGGTTCAAAGCAGTGGAACGACAAGTGATGCGTCAAAGGACAATTATGGAGAACAAATGAAGATAACATAGCAATGATAAGAGAAATAAGGGCTGAAATTTATAAACCATGCTCAAAATTCCAAGTCTCCATGAGGCCATCCTACTGCATAACTAAAACCATAAAAAAATTGTACCTTGCCAGCGTTGAAACCATATCACACCCACACGAAATTATAAACATCGTATCCTACAAAGGTCGAGTCCAGAATGATGACTCGATCAAGAGTAAATGAATGTTGCCAATCCATGGCCTCAAAATAACCAACGAGTTTCGTCGGATGATAGATGTCCACAATTTGAACATGCACAAGGATTTTAATTTAACACCCCATCTAGGGTTGTGTTCTCCTGCTGGGCCAGAGATGAACATTCTAGGAAAAGAGGGTGGGTAGGAGTCTAGAAAGCATCACATGATAAGTCATGTTCCCCACATTCAGTCCGAACATTTTCTAATTTGTCTGCAACTTTGTTTACCTCTCGTCAAACATGAGCAAGGATGACAACTAGACTAGGAAGGAGCAAGGACTTAAGAAATTCCAGGTTTCTTAGAAGTCTCCACCTGGGAGATATTTTTGCAAGGGTAGAGCCATTCTGAATCCCGATGAAAAGTTTGAGAATGACTCGAGAATATCCTTCAACCATGAGCTTCTGATAACCTAGTTGGGAGGCAACTTAAATACCCTTAATTAAATCCCACAATTATGCAGATTTTTTGGTGTCAAATCCCAAACTTCCAGCTATGATATTGCTGATGCATCCATGATCATCTCTAAACACCACACCAAAACCATATGGGCCATGGTTTCCTTTGAAAGCACCATCGAAGTTCAACTTCATAAAGTTTGGAGGAGGTCGAGACCATACGGATGGGCTGAGAATAGGAGGGTGGGTTGAAGTGGAGATCAGGATAAAATTTAGGATGATGTCCTAGTATTGGAAAATGGCTTATTCGCGAGGATCACATGAGAGGTCCTCTAAAGACCAAGAGATGATCCATACCATTTATTTTATATTTTCCTAAATTTTATTCCAAGCATGGATGACAGGAGAATTCTCTGCCTTGAATATCCTCCGATTCCTTTCTTTCCATATCTGCCAGACTACGAACCTAGGGAGTAGTTGCCAGATGTGATTTAAAATAGGATTTGGAAGGCTTGGGGACACCATCATTATAAGGTGGCTATAATATCTTGATGATTACGATTGGAGGTGTGCATTTATTGTGCCACTTGATCCCATATAAGTGTACTGAAGGAACATTGATTAAGGATATGCTCTGAGGTTTCCCCTCGATTTAGGCATAAAGGATAGATAAAAGGACCTATGAAACCTCTCTTTAGAAAATTGTTCTAGGTGAGAATATGATTTTGTGCTAAAATTCGTAAGGAAGAGCTCACTTTGGACCAAAGGTTTACCTTTGATATTTTTTTCCTAAATATTGTCCTTTGGTGAAAGTTGATGCTTAGATTTGATTGCATAATCCTCTTTTGTGGAGAAAACACCCTGGGAAGAGCGACCCCATCGAAGAATGTTAGATATGTGTCGAAAGCGTACTCTTCTAAGAGTTGCTTCCTCCTTCCATGCTCCAATATCATAGCCTAAAGGGATCTCAAGATCTTGGTGACTGGTTTTCCATTCTCTCCATGGCAGTTGAGAAGAGGATTCCTTCCAAAAGTCCTGGACCTTTGTACCACTTCTAGTTGGCATTAGATGGTATATTTCCTGCATACTGTCTTTGAGCTGAAGGGGTTGAAGTTGCTACCACGATTCAGTCCAGAAGAGTGCACTTTGGGCATATTTGACTTCCAAGAAGGCATTCTCTTGGACAAGAGATTGGTTGTTGCATGCTGCATTCCAAATTAGGGAGCTATTATGATGATAATTGAACCTTATTAGTCATCTTTCCTCTGTTCTTGGAGTGTATTTTTGTCACTAGAAGCAGGCCCAAAGGTCTGTTGGGTGTGTAAGCCACCTCCACTAGATCTTTGCACCGATTGCATCATTCATGATACATGGATCTTTTAACCCCAACCCTCCCGAGAGTTTCGGTTTGCAAAGATTTTCCAATTTAACAAGAGACTATTTCTTGCCTTCTTTTGTACCCTACCAAAGAAATTTTCTCTAAATGTTGCAAATAGTTTTAAGAACTGATTTTGTATCTTCTAAAGAAGAGAAAAGGTAAATTCGAAAATCTTGGAGAACATATTTCAGTAGGGCGAGGCAACCGACAAGGTTGAGGGATCATAACGTCCAAGAGCTAGATTGCAAGGTATTATCAATGAGGGGGATGGACAAGTATTTTGAAGGAAGGGAGCTTCGTATGAAACCAAGGATTCGAGTGAGATGGGTTTGGATGGGCTCATGGGTATTGAAAAATAAAATTTATGATTTTTCCAAGTTGATAGAGGTTCCTGAGGCCACACTGAAATCAATAAGAATATTTGGAATTTTGAGGGATTTCCTGACAGTGGGAGACCCCATCATCATAGTATCATCCACAAATTGGTTGTGTGAAACGAGGGGTTGTAGAACATATAGGGGGATACCTTGTAGAGAGCATTAGAAATGGAATATTTTACATATCAGCTGAGTCCTTCCACCATAATGACAAAGAAAGGGGAAAGAGGCCCCCCTTGACGGATACCTTTGGAAGGAGGAAAGTTTTTGGAGGGAACTCCATTGACTAGGATGTAAAATAAGGTCAAGAAAGTGATATTGTGAACCCATTTGACCCAATCCTCAAAGAAACCAAAAGAAAGAAGGTTCTCTTTCATGTATTCCCAGCTGAGGGTATCACAAGCTTTCGAGAGATCTAGTTTAATTAATTACTTCAAGAAGATTTGAGAGAATGAATTACTTCATGGGAAAAGATCACACTATCTAAAATTTGACGCTCCTTTTCATAACYAGATTACTCATTTGAAATGATGAAATGAAGAATAGGCTTGAGTCTAAGAGCCATTACCTTGGTGATGAGATTATAGATTACATTGCAAAGAGCAATGGGTCTGAATTGTTTTGGATGTGAGACATGTTCTTCCTTGGGAATGAGAGTGAGGAACGTGGCTTTGAGAGTTGGAAGAACCCTACAAGTGCATCACGAATCATCGACAAGTTTTCAAACCTCTTCTCGAACCATATACTAGCAATGATGGAAAAATTATGTTGTGAAGCCATCCGATCCAAGAGATTTTCCCATTGGCATTTCCTTCATGTTTTGATCCACTTCTTCAATCATAACAGACCGAATGAGGAAATCATTTTGATCATCACTAATGAGAGCCAAATCGTGCTAAGTTATTTTATCTATTGCATTCGATCTGTGTGGACAAGGCTCAGTTAAAAAAATTATGTAATAATTGACTAGCTCCTGTTCCATTCCCTCATGATATAGGATTGGATTCCCTTGATCATTCTCCAATCGTGTGATCTTATTTACATGACGCTGGTGGATCATTGAGTACTGGAAGAATTTGGTGTTCTTCTATCCTTCCTTAAGAAATTATATACATGATTTATGTCACCAAAGCATCTCCTCTTGCACATATCACTCTTCTAGTTGTTTCTTCAATTGACCCTCTGCATCTTGTAATTAATCAGAGCGGCCTTGAAAAATAATTTTCTACTGCACCTCTTTCATTTTCTTCTCTAGGTCTCTTTGGGCTTGGAATATGTCCCCAAAAAAATTCTTGTTCCATTCCTTTAGATGTTGTTTGAAGTTCTTTATCTTTTGATGAAATCTAAACATCAGGGTACCCCTAGTAACCACTGCATTCTACCACCAAGTGGGAGTGTTCTCTTAAAAGTTAGAGTGGGATAGCCAAAACTCCTCAAATTGAAAAGGTTCGCTATGCGGCGATCCTATCGAGTCGATCCAAATTTGAATGGGCCAATGGTTGGATCTAGAGGTGGGAAAAATGCTTGCTTCCTAACTTTCAAGCAATTTGATGGGATCTCGATCTTCGATTGGACCAAGTATAAATTCCCTCTCTGAAATCCAGGTCAATCAAGCAGAGGGGGTCAATCTGGTTTCTGAAAGCTTCACTATCAGGGTCCAAGCGCCTGAGACCTCCATGCATTTCCTCCATAGATAAAATGACATTAAAGTATCCTACGAGGATCCACTGATTTCTACTGACCAAGTCTCCTGGGTGAGCCATATTATTTAATAAGGCTTCTTTCTCCTGAGGAGCTTGGGGACCATATGCATTGGTTATTATCCCTGTTATGTCGGTTCTGATGGATCAATAAGAGGTAATAATAGTCTATAATGTCAAGAATAAATGCTCCATAACCACTGTGGTTAGATTCCATATAATGGAAATACCTCTGGTTTCTCCTTTGGAATCGTTAAAAGTGTATCTACCCTGCTTCCAACATCTAGAAAGAATTCCCTCAGTGGCCTCGACTGTGCATTTTGTTTCTTGAAGAAGTAGAATATCTAGATTTTCATCTATGATACTTTTTTGGAGGGTCCTCTATTTTTTACTTCCATCGAGACCTCGTATATTCCACGATATAACCTTCATGAGGAATGAGGATTTGGGGAAGAAAAGAATCTTTCCGAGAGCTTCTGAATCTGTCCGGAGCTAACCATATAACTTCCTATCTAGTACTGGATTAATTTTCTAGTGGATTTTCTACCTCTTTTGCCTCCCGCTTTGTATGGATTATGCATATCCTTATGCACATCATAATGGATACCTAGACTCCCTCCCGATCTAGATGTATCTCCAACAGTAGAGTTAATGTAGACCTTTTGGAATTTATGCAACTAATACAAATGAACTTATTGAAGTTCTTGCGTGTGATATGCCTCTTCACGACACACTAAGTCTATCTCAATGAGCTCCTTCTCATCCCATTCCATTTCCATTTCTTCTCCTTCATATGAAACATGATCTTCCCCCGTGGGCACTTGAGAGTTTAGCGGGGGAATTTGTTCCAGAACTTGTTTCTAGGATTGTTGGGATTTAGGTTGT
Source organism: Picea sitchensis (assembly GCA_010110895.2). Lineage (NCBI taxonomy): Eukaryota > Viridiplantae > Streptophyta > Pinopsida > Pinales > Pinaceae > Picea > Picea sitchensis. The sequence goes on along the minus strand of SNQJ01S0096445.1, from coordinate 35,590 downwards.
GTAGTTCCTTTGGTCAAATTTGGGGGGATCTCATATGGAATGAGAGTTTTAGGAATCATATTCAATATATAAAAATAGTTTTTGGTGGAGGGGACTGAAGGGGGAACAAGGGGGGGTTTCTTTAGGGCTTGGCGTCGTTTCCCTTAGATTGGTGTAAAACCCTCTTTGGGTTTTTCTGGGATGGATGCTAATTTATTGGGAGGAGCATTTAGGGTGCAATATCAGAAGAGATATCCATACTCATGACATTTGCGACATCTAAAGGGTATGTGGTCATAGTCAATGGTTTGATCCCATTCCTCATATTGGTATTCCAGGGTGATAGAGCCACGTAGGGGCTTGGAAATGTTCATGTACACATAGATACAATCATAGGAGGTATACCGACATTGTCTTGTGGCTTCAACTTCTTTGACATAAATGCCCATGGTGTTACCTATTCCGGCAAGGATTTCACCAAGATATAACTCTTTAGGGAGAGAATATAATCTGATCTAGATTAGGGCATAAGTGAAGTCCTGTTTTTTGGGACCAAAATGTTCCATCTATAATCTTAGGTAAAGCCTTGTCGAATTGAAGAAATAGGGCCCATTTTCAAATATTCAATCCATGTATTCTAGATTATGGAAAATGATAATAAAGAAAGCCTTGGATAGCCAAACATGTTATCGAGGAGGAAGTCAGAGCATAGACAGAGGGAAGAATAGGTTCTGCAAAAGTATGAAATATACAAGTGCATTCCAAACCTGGTTAACATAGCGACCACGATGCTTTTGATATTAAAAAAAATATTACTTTAATTTTATACTCAGCGTTGTTGTTGACATGAACATGCGCATTGGTGCAATATTCCTATACAATGTACACTGCTAATCATGAAAGCATTTAAAAAAAAAACTGACAACAACTGAGTTTGGGATCCAATGCAGTGAGTGGTCCCATTGCATCAGATACCAAATGTCCCATATATAAGTAAATAAACCCTATAAAATTCTATTACTTAAAAAAAATTCTCGTTGTGAAATATAGAGAGACAAACCAAAAGAAACAACAAGGAAGCTAGGGCTTCTAATACCGAAGGTAACTATGAAACCTTTTTAATTTTTTGAGAATGCACTAAACATTGCTTGAATCAAATAGGGGAAATATTGAGATGATCAATAAAATGAAATCACATACCTGCAAATTTTTCTCCGTAGATTTGTATGTGACCTATGGCGATCCCTTTCAAATTTGGTTCTACAAAAAAATTGACCCACTCGAAAGTCTTTGCTGGTAAATCTCTCTTTCAAAAATCACCCCTCTAAATTTTGGAAAAAGAATGAAATAATGATTAGGGTTTTCATTTATAAACACATATACTTAGAAAAAATAAAATTCTCACTCATTTTTTCATTGTATATTTTGGCGCATTGATGATAAATGTGCACACTATTTTTTATTACTTTTTCAGTGCGCTATATAGTTGATAACACACTAGTGTGATTTTTAAATAAAATGCACCAACAAATAATACAATTCACAAAATACAAATGCAAACATCCGTATTTAAATTTTGTGGAGGCAATAACAAAGGTCACTCTTTGATGTCTTTTGTAATTTAGCCCATTGGTGCGTTTTGTGTATGTTGAAGCACTCGAGCGTCGTAATATAATTAGGCAAGTCATTCGAAATTATGTTTGATGTTAGCTTGTTCTATGCTTCCCAAAAATTATTTTAAGAATTTATTCACGTATTGATGATGGTTTTGGCTCAAATGAAAGAAAATTTATTGCAATATCAAATGGGTAGGTCTTTAGATTCCAGTTCATTCCATATCGTTGCAAGTTCACCAAGTTCTCCACCGCTATTTGAAGTAAGTCTAGATTTTATTTGTAATTTATTTATCTCATTGAATTTATGTTATGTATGCACATGCATTTGAATAATTGTTCATTGAATTTTGCAAGACCATGACTTAGGATTGAGTTCATATGCACAAGATATTCCACTAGTCCAAAAATGTTTCAATTTCTTATCATGAGAAATATACTGTAGATAGATGTTTGATGAAAATGGACAGTTTCTTTACCCTACCAATTGTAATATGCCATCTTCCAGCAACCAACATGGGTCAACGGTATTACACCAAGAACTGGATCTCTTTTATGACACCCAATAGTATGTGGTTGTTAAAAATGTAAAGGGTTGAAGGAGAACCCTCGACGTGTCACAATGTCCTATTATATTAATGATTGACTACCCATAGTTGATGGCTTAATACCTTCCATCACGATCAAGAATCTAAGGTGATATGGGAAATACACGTAGGAATACTTCCATATGCTCCTTTTTTGAAAATTTGGAAGCCAGATCAACTAATTTTAATCATAAATTGACCATCCCATCTCCTTTTGTTGATCAAACAAAGAATTATAGTGAGCCAAAGTATGATATCAATACTACCCAAAACATCTCTATTGGGAGATCCAAAAAGTTGTATGAGTTGAGAGAAAAAATGTCCAAGTATACACCAAAGTTGGTTCAATTGTTGGAAGGTAGTGATGACTTCCCTCTTCCTATCCATTTGAAAAGTAAATACCAAACCTATTACAACTGAGGTTTGTATGGAAATTGGTCATCTTCTATGCATGTGCCCAATGTTGGAACCACATTCTCTTTTTGTGGTAATAGTTATATGATTTCCAAGTCTAAAATAGATGTTGAAAATCTTGGGTTGTTCATCCTTTCACATGTATCCATTCCTCCCAAAACATCAGTAGCACTTATGCCATTTTGTGGTCCTCTTTATAGTTGGTTTGATTACCTAAATATTGTTAAATACAAACATAACATTTCCATGTATAGTATGTGCATGAACAACTATAATTTTGGAACTTTAATAAGAAAAACCTATTATATATCGATGGTCATCCACGAACTCATGGGAAAATAGTAGGGTTAAAAAATAGATGTAGGTCCTCATTATTTAGTGCAAATTGTTCCTTTGAGGAAAAAATCAATGACAAAGAGTTATTTATGAAAATGAAGGCATCCATATTTGTTGTTGCGCATGCAATACATAGTTTGTCTCATGGTGACGAGTTGTTAATAAAATATAACTTTCGTATACCACCAACCGCTCTTTGAAAATTCCTTGCATTGGGTCTACCTTTAGACATCCTCCTGGGGCGTAAGAAAAATATGATTGAGTGATTCTATTTTTTGATTTTCAATGGAACTAATGTAAACGAATTGCTTAATTTGCCATTTTTTTTATAAAGTGGTTGGTTGCATGTTTATTATTGGCAAAAAAAATTTCATGCTTCTAATAAATGTTTGGTATTTGAACATACTAAATGCATTATGTTACTAATATTAGCGATGTAATGTTTAATATTTTTACAATCAGAATTATAATGACGAATGACCTATCTACCATCTACCGTTGCACCCCACTACGATGTCAAATCAAGTGCTTACTATTAAACGAGCACAAATCGACGAGGAAGCATACAAAGGATGGTTGAATCAACCACCTAATCAAATCCCACTATGTATTGAGTCACTATTTCAAAACATCTACAATAACACTAGTTCTTTACATGTTGAGGACAAAGGAAATGATATAGAGGTGTTGATCAACATTCATTGATCAATGTTCAAGTTCCTTGGTCATACTTACTTATACCATATATCCCGCACTAGGTCATTTTTTGCAAAGTGCAAGTTGTGGGAAGACCTCCTATTATCATCTCAAGTCCAAAGTATCACAAACCCGCAACCTCACAAGTTCGCAATTTCCCATACTTAGTCACTTTTCCACTTTTCATCACCCCACAAGCTAATACTTATCCATTTATTCATCTGCAGGAGTCCAGTTGTGGAAGTGAAAGTTGTCCCCAATCCCACAATTCTGTAACCCACAAACCCAGAACCTCGAAAATGAACCCACCAATTTCACGTTAAGGAAAAAGTACGATCCTTATAACAATTAGTCTATTTTGTGAATGCATATATGGGACCCCCCCCTCTTCTTCCTCTTTCATTCTCCTATCTTGCAATTCGACAATCTCCAAAAAGACCCCCACATAACTCATTTTGCACTTTCTGTACTTAACCATTTTCATTAATCTTAACACCTTTCCCAAGAATATTTACTATCTTATTGCCACATTAGCTGTCACACGTATGAATTAATACCATTATTATGTGACGTGGTTATCGTAAAATCTCCACTTTAAATCAAAATCAAATCATGTAATTAACATTTATAAACCAAGTTTACATTATATGATATCAAGGCAATACATGGTGAATTTAGTAATGTATTAAATCCTCGCTGTAAAGGGTATTACTTCGACAAAACTACCACCTATTCACTAAAATAATCTTTGAAAAGTATGTTGAATAACAAAAAGGAGCTACATTGTGGAGATAACATCAACACTCTCAGACAAGAAGATCGTGAATTCCAATGGTCTGAAGCTTTCAAATGGTACTCGATACTTTTGCCTCAGGAAAGAAACAAACAAAGTCTAGAATTCTGGAAGCACACTTTTTGGGTGTATGCCATAGGTGTTCGGATTTAAAGAATTGGTTTTCTGGTGTGTGGACAAATTCAATAGTGAGAATAGAATAATTTAGCAACAAGGGAGGACACCAGTCTCTCTTGCACCCACAATTTTTAGAAAAATGCTTAGACTTATAGAACCCAATATGACTTTCAAAGGTTACGAAGTTGAAGCCTTTATAATGGCTCACAATAGAGGAGTAAGTCTCTTGGATAATTTTCTCATAGAACCATCGAGTGATTTTGTGAAATCTTCTCAAATATAGGTATGTTCACGCAAGTACCCATATAAGAAGTTTCCATGGTTGTTTGATAAAATCATTGGACAAGACTCCATGACTATTGTTCCAAGATATGTTCTGTATATTTTACATTACTCTGTTCAAGAAGGTTCCATGTTCGATTGGGTTCACATTATTTCAAATGAAGTTTCCTTTCAGTTGAGAAAATTTCGAAAAACAAAGAAGCTTCATATAACTTCTCATTTAATTTATTCTATAGTCTACTTTCACATATTTGAAGATCTATCATGAACACAAAATGTGGACTACAATAAGGATCCAGTACAATTTTGATATCCTACACTCTGGAGGCATAAGGCTCCATACCATTTTTATGAAGTACAAAGTGCTTTGTTTGTTGGAATACTAAGAGGGGGGGTGAATCAATATGAGCACAATTAGTACTTTTAATCACAATATAAAACCTCCAATAATGTTCAATAGTTTATCATTAGCATTCAACATATCATCATCACCATAATTCAATGCATAAACATCGCATAAACACAGTACACCAAGCGTTTACGTGAAAACCCAGTGTGGGAGAAAACCACACAATGCTTTTCTTATTTGTAAAAGAGTACATTCATTGGAAGAACCAACTTGCTATTTCTCTAGCTCCAACTGGAAGGAGAATCCAACCCCCTATTTACAGGTTGCAACCTGAAGGAATTTCCAACTCCCTAATTTACCGGCTCCAACTGAAAGGAGGCTACAAACCCCTTTTCTTGCCCCGTCCAACTGCCCTGAAATATAAATATAGACCAATATGCCACTACCTCTGTTGCTGTAATTGATAAACTATTGTTGTTGTTTCTGGTACTTCTATTGTTGCTATTGATTTTGATATCTCATCAACACTACAACCACACATACCTCAAACCAAGATCCACAAGATATTTCTCCAAATCAAATGCTTATGAATCACTAAGACATATCTATTCCTGATTTCTTCAGAATACACACCCTAGCATATACACAAAGACATACCTTCAACCTATAGCTAACCTGAGTTTTAGATCCCTAATCTTCAACAAATTTTCTTGATAGGTCTGCGACCCTATACACTGTTTTCTCACAGATGTCCGCGCTTTTCCTCACTGCAACCTGTGGATGTATGCACTTTTCCTCCTAAAAACCATGGATTTATGCAAATGGCCTGGATCCTTAACTCTTTCTTTGTATGCTCAGCTCCTACAAACTTATTCCTTCAGTGGACTTCACTGACCTCCTCTCACTACCTCAGATTTGCAATAAATATTCACAAAATTAATATTCAATTGACTCTACATCGTGTTTTAATGAGGATCTTATGATGACATGCAACTTGTTAACTTATGTTTTCGATTACTTTAACATGCAACCGACATGCAACTTGTTAAATTCTGTTTACAACTCCTTTACCTTGACATGCAACTTGTTAACTTCTTGTTCACGGGTTGACATCAATGCCAACCAATCTTTCAACAATTCAATGACAACCAATATTTCAACAACTAATATTTCAACAATTAATCTAAAAAAATAATCTTTTAACAATTAATCTCAATAATTAATCTTTCAACATTCTTGTCCACCTTTAAAAATATGATTCATGGTCCCACTAGACCAAGACTATCAATGGAAGCTTCAACCTTTCTTGCAGGAAAGGGATTTTTTGAGGTTCTAGATGATTTCAACTATGTCAGACAATATGGTTTTCAAGGAAAATCATATTTACTCCCATTTATGTTTCTAATAAATTCTTCATAGTCGAAATTTGTAGACAATATAAATTTTGAGCACATTTATTTAATGAGAAATAGAAAAAGAAATCCATCCCACTTTCTTCGAAGATTGGGGATATTACTATCTATATCATCTCCCATTTGGATGAATTTTCTATTTATTTTGATCATTTTAAATTAAGATAAATTCATAAAGTTCAGGACTTTGACCCTAATGGAATGTTCTCCACACACATGTTCACAGTGGGATATGGCTCGTATTTTATTAAATCAACTCAAATGGATGAAGGAGGAAGGGATGGTATATGAGCTTGTTAACTTATGTTTACAACTCCTTTACCTTGACACGCAACTTGTTAACTTCCTGTTCAAGGGTTGACATCAATGACAACCAATCTTTCAACAATTCAATGACAACCAATATTTCAACAACTAATCTTTCAACAATTAATCTCAACAATTAATCTTTCAATAATTAATCTTTCAATTATCTCCTCCTTTGGCATTGATGGAAACACTTAGACACAACACTTCTCATGATCATGTTGGCTCCCTCTGTCTTCATGCCTCTTCTCTTTGTTTCCATGCCTTTGTTTTTCTCTCCCCCTTTGACATCAATGGAAAAGGGTAACTTCTCCTTGGGGATACTCCCATTGTCTGTAAGCCTCTGATCTCTGCTGATGTTTCTCTCCATGGTGCTTCCTCATGTAAATCGTTGATAAAAATCATTCAATTATTTAATGATTATTGTTGCTCTCCCCCTGTCTTACTCTACCAAATGCCATGTATATCACTATGGGGCTGAAAACTACTCCAAGTTTCTATCAAAGATACTCAAAAGTCTCCCTCAGAAGAATTTTGGTGAAGATATCTGCAATTTGTTCTTTTTCTCTCCCTTTGACATCATGGGAAAAGGATAACTCCCCTTGTTAGTATGTCTCCCCCTGTCTTCATGCTACTGATCTCTTTCTCTAATGATTTCTCTTCCTTTGTCTTCTCTGCAAGATCTCATGTAGATCAATGTAGGGCTACCTATATATGTTTCCTTTCCTCTCTTCTAGTGCTTCTTATTTTCCATTGGTGCTTCCTCTTGTAATTCACTGACATATATACAAAACATTCATTACTTGATTTCTTCAATCACTTGTCATGTTCACTTGACCATATTGTTCAATGATTTCCTTGTGATGACATAACTTATGTTGACAATTCCAATTGTCAATCCACTGTTATGCATCTCATGAATCCATATATGTCTATATGTCACAAAATTTCCATCACTCTGCTACTAAACTGCCCACAATGCTGACCCATCTGTCACTGTACTATTATGAAAGCTTCTCTGCTACAACTGATCATCACATATTCTTGTTTCTTAGACTAAGTTTGTAATGCATCCTCAAAGATGTAATGAATATATCCCTACTTGGAAAGTGTGTCAATGATATTCCTCTCTGATATCTTCATGGGGATATTGTTTCTTAATCTATAAATCGAACTCTACATGTATGAAACAATTTGTACTGAAGATATCCCTACATGAATGCATGTGTGGAATGAACCTCTGCAAAATCATGAACTTATACCTGTGTAACTGTCAGCTGATACCTGCATAGGAATGTGGCATGGAAGCTGCTTCTCAAACAATCAAATTGTTTCTTTGTACTTTTGTCATCAAACCACTCTTAAACTAAATGTCCAAAATATGCAAACACTTCAAATTGCTTGAAGGATGGTTATCTGATCTGTAGAGCTACTACATAGACTCCCCTTGTTCAATATTCATATTTAATTCGAGTCTCCAAGTTAGATGGCTCACAACAATGGAGGAATTCCCCCTAATGCTGAGTAATATTCCTCATAATTTGTAGATTCATCATCTTCCTAAGTTTTGACATCTTCCACTTTGCCTGTGGATTCATCATCTTTCTGACTTCTGACATTTTCCTCTCTGTGTGTATTTTCATCCCGATCTTGCACTACTGCAAGCCTTGTGCATACAATTTTTGCAACCTATTCTTCATTCATATGATCTTCTTGGTTTTCTTTTCTTCTCCAAAATTTCTTGTATCCACCATTATTATTTTCCTTCATGGAAGGATCTATCAAGATTATGCAATTTTGAGCTATATGACCATAATTATGGCATTTGTAACATTCAATATTGGAAAGAGCCACATAACCATCTCTTTCTTTCTTCATAGTTAGAAATATCTTCTTGTCACCTGTCATATGCTTTGAACAACCAATGTCAACATACCAATCACTTTTTATGTGTTGGGCTTGTAGAGAAAGCGGGTATTGATTCTGCTTTCTTTTCCATATCTCTTGTGGTTTCAATATATGATTATTAATGTTCTTCTTTGGTTCCCTGGGTGGAATATTCATTCTACAATTCTTTGTTATGTGTCCAAAATTGTTTCATTTTTAGCATTCTACTTCATTTCTCAACGAGCCAAAACTTTTTGGGTTTCTACTATATGCTTCATAAGATTTTATGGGATAACTATTATTTAAGTACCCTGCATAGTTGCTTCGGTTCTTGGTATAGGCTCTGCAGTTTACAACTTTATGTCCAAAATTAGTGCAATTAAAACAATGAACATAAAAGAAAATTTGATACCTGGGAGTAGATGATCTTCTTTGCAATGCACTCCTTCTAAATTCATCTTCTTGAGTCTTCTTTATTTTTGGAATGTTCTGCTTTAGGGGCTTGCATTCTTCCTTCTTGACAGAATCTTTGACAATCTATGCATAACTTTTTTTGTTTCTGGTTCCTGTTCTATTTTCATGGAGTTTGATTTTTTCTCATTCTATATTTGATTATATCCGATTCTGGATATGCCATTGTATGGTATTTGACTACTGATGATTAGATCCAATATTCTGGTGCTCTTCTGCTGCATATATATCTTCTGAAGATATTTCATTAAAGAGACTATTTCTTCTTCCAAGCTTCCAATCATTTTCTCCTTTTCTTCTAATTGACTTCTAAGTACTTCCTCAATTCTTCTATCTTATTCTATTTGAATTTTTAGACTCATGATCATTTGTTCAATTTCTTCAGAGTTGGAATCATGAGATCCCTCTTTCATTTTTAACTCTACCTTGAGTGACTCATTTTTATTTCTTTCTTTCTCAAGTTCTTCTAATGCACTGATTATCTCTACTATGAGATCGACTTCACCTTCTTCTTCAGAATCATCTTCTACCGCCATGAATAGTACTCTTTTTGAATCATTGTCACTATCCTTATCCTCCCCGTCTGATGAGGAGTTGTCCTCCTTTGAGTAGAAACTTTACTTGAAGAATTTTCTTTTGTTTCTTCTCTTGTTTCCCTTTTGATATTTCTTTTCCCTTTTAGAAGCTTCTTCTTCATCACTATATTTATTCTTATGAGGACATTTAGAAGCAAAATGACCAATACCACCACAATTAAAAAATTTCAATGGAAGCATACCTTTATACTTGCCAGTTCCTTTATTTAATTTCCTTACAAAGTTAGCCATCTCTTCATCTTCGTTTGAATCATCGCTATAACTGCAACCTGGTTTTGACTTTTTCTTGTTCTTCTTCTTTGTCTTCTTGGATTTTTTGAAAGCTACTTCCTTCGTGACTAGGTTCTCTCGCTCTGTTCTCATTTCACAGGATGCAAATATTCCATGTAGCTCATCCATGCTCAATGTAGCGAGATCTTATCTTTCTTCTAGGGATGATATTTTAGGATTTAATCTCATAGGAAGAGACCTCAATACCTTTTGAACAACCATTGATTCATAAAATTCTACTTCCAATCCCTTAACAATGTTAACTATTTCGTCAACTCGCAGAAGATAGGATGCAATGTCTTCATCTTCCTTCATCTTCAATTGTTCAAACTTAGCTATGAAGATTTCAAGCTTAGATCCTTTAACTTTGGCATCTCCTTCATAAATCTTTTGGAGTTTATCCCAAAGATCCTTTGCACTGTCACAATGCATAAGCTTGAAAAATACTGAATTAACCAGACTACTCATAATGGTACCTTTAGCCTTTGAGTTGTTTTCACTGAGTTTCTTTCCATATCTGTTGGTTGGGGGAGTGGCTAGTGTTGTATACCCATCTACTATTGATTGCCAAACATCAAATCCTCATGTTTGTAAAAACGTTTTCATCCTTTTATTCCAGAAGGCATAGTTCCGACCGTCAAACATTGGTGCTCCAATCTTAGCGTATTCCATGATCTCCTTCAAGTGGTTAGACTTCTTCCTCAAGGACCGGATCTGATACCAATTTTTGGAATACTGATAGAGGGGGTGAATCAGTATGAGCACAATTAGTACTTTTAATCACAATATAAAACCCCCAATAATGTTCAATAGTTTATCATTAACATTAAACATATCATCATCACCATAATTCAATGCATAAACATCACATAAACACAATACACTAGAATTTTACGTGGAAACCCAATGCGGGAGAAAACCACATAATGCTTTTATTTTTGTCAAAGAGTACATTCATTGGAAGCACCGACTTCCTATTTCTTTAGCTACAACTGGAAGGAGACTCCAACCCCCTATTTACAAGCTGCAACCTGAAGGAATCTCTAACTCCCTAATTTACCGGCTCCAACTGGAAGGAGGCTATAGCCCTCTTTCCTTGCCCCATTCAACTACCCTGGAATATAAATGTAGAACAATATATCACTACCTCTGCCCCTGTAACTGATAATTGACTACTGATGTTTCTGATACTTCTGTTGCTGCTACTAATTTTGATATCTCATAAAGACTACAACCACACATACCTCATACCAAGATCCACAAGAGAGTTCTCCAAATCAAATGCTTATGAATCACTAAGACATATATGTTCCCGATTTCTTCAGAATACACACTCTAACATACACAGGAAGACATACCTTCAACCTATAGTTGACCTGAGTTTAGATCCCTGATCTTCAACAATTTTTCCTCATAGGTTCGCGACCCTATACACTATCTGCTCGCGGATGTCCATGCTTTTCTTCACTGTAGCCTGTGAATGTATGCGCTTTTCCTCCTAAAAACCACGAATTTATGCAAAGGACTTGGATCTTTAATTCTTTCTCCCTACACTCGGCTCCTGCAAATTTATTCCTTCAGTGGACTTCGTTGACCTCCTCTCACTGCCTCAGATTTTCCAATTAGTATTCACATAAGTAATATTCAATTGACTCTACACTGTGTTTTAATGAGGATCTCATGATGACATGCAACTGACATGCAAATTGTTAACTTCTGATGCAACTTTTTAACTTATGTTTTTAGTTACTTTAACATGCAACCAACATGTAGCTTGTTAACTTCCATTTACAACTCCTTTACCTTGACATGCAACTTGTTAACATATGTTTACAACTCCTTTACCTTGACATGCAACTTGTTAACTTCATGTTCAAGGGTTGACATCAATGACAACCAATCTTTGAACAATTCAATGACAACTAATCTTTCAACAATTAATCTAAACAATTAATCTTTCAACAATTAATATTTCAATAATTAATCTTTCAAAATTATTGTCCACCTTTAAAAATACGATTCATGTTCTCACTAGACCAAGAATATCAATGGAAGCTTCAACCTTTCTTGCAGGAAAGGGATTTTTTGAGGTTCTAGATGATTTCAACTATCTTAGACAATATTGGTTTCAAGGAAAATCATATTTACTCCCATTTATGTTTTTGATAAATTCTTCATAGTTGAAGTTTTAGATAGTATAAATATTGAGCACATTTCTTTAATGAGAGAACAAAAAAGATATTCATCCCACTTTCTATGAAGATTGGTGAGATTACTATCAATATTATATCCAATTTGAATGAATTTGATATTTATTTTGAACATTTTAAATTAAGAGAAATTCATAAAGTTCAAGACTTTGACCCTAATGGCATGTTCTCGACACACATGTTCATAGTGGGATATGGCTTGTCTTTTATTAAATCAACTCAAATAGATGAAGGAGGAGGGGATAATCAAAAACATCATGAGATTTCCCATGAGAAACACCAAGATGACATTGATACCCTTGTTATCACAAATGACCAATACAAAAAAAAGGGAGAACCAGAACAAGTGGTAACCCTCTTCACCAAACATTTCTCAAAAACGTTCTTCGACAATGAGGAAAACTTGTGGAAATAACCAAGAACAAAGGAAGTCTCTCACTGGGAGATATGATGATGGAGGTGACATAAACCGTCCTAAAAAGGGTCTTGAATAATCACATACACTCCTGGTAAGTATAAAAAGGAAAAGAGATTCTACTGAAAAACCAAGTCAAGAAGTACCAGAACGGAAGTCATATGTGTTGATGTTGAAACTAGAGAGCCCGATTGGGTTGAGAAATGTTTGATTGAAAGTAGGAAAGTGGCAGAACAACTGGATTGTGAAGAGACATTGGTTTTTGAAGAAGAATCTATCACTCTCCATCATGTTGCATTTGATAAAACAAAAGAAATTACAAATTGAGAAAGTGAATTTAAAAAATAAAAAAGTTGTTGAAAAATTGAGCTTAGAGATATACATGACATAAATAAAACCTTATAAAGTTTTAGAACTCCATCAAGGCATAGAGGATTCCCTAAAATACTCCATTGATGAGCAAGAAAAGGAAAAATCAGTTCTAAAGAAGAGGATAAAATATTTAGAGGATGCTCTGCTACCCCAACCTTTTATCGCCGAACCTATTTCTACAATAAAACCACTTAATGTGTTGGAGGATATATCTGAATCAAGTTCAAGGTTAAAACATTCTTCAAGTATGTTGAAAACTATTAGAAAATATGTGGGAGATAACATTAAAAAGAGGGTCACTTTAATTTTTGACATTTGGGAACTAACAACTAGTTCAACTACCCTGTCTACAAGGATTTCAAATTTCAAGGAATATCTTCAAAAAATATGGAAAATGATGAACATTTTTATAAAGAAGTTGTCAACACTTTTTCTGTCAATGTATCAAGTATGAATGGTGTTCATAGAAGGGAACACAATCTTCCTTCCAAAGTTAGAATTAAAAAAATAAATTCACGTTGGTTAAGGAGGATCAAGTGTTTATGAGAAATGCTTGTTTAGTGTGACACTATAAATAAAAAAATAAGTGATTATTCCTTAAGCTTGTTGAATTAACTAAAGAAATGGATGGCCCATATTTGATTATGGACTCAATATTACTTTCAAAGGATCAACTACAAGAACAAGTGGATGCCCTTAAAACCTCATAGGCTAGTGATTTCGACAACCTAACTGAATTCTTAGAGGAATACGTTGAGAAATGGCTAATTCATTATGTTAACAAAAATCAAGATATTGAAGATACTATTCACCAGTTAGGTTTCAATTTTAAAGATATAAATGAGTTTTTCGATACCAAGATTAAGCATGAGATAATGGTCCCCCCCATGCAGGAATACATTGATCAGTGGTTAAAGAATACCTTGATTAAAGTAACCGAGCCAGATCATCAATGAGAAGTTACAACCATTAAGCCACCTCCAACTGAACAACATACAAAATAAACTTCAACAAGCAAAAGAAAGAGATCCCTTTCCATCATAGTAAGTCATGTAGACACTTCACTGAGCCTTTTTTTTTCTTTTCCTCTTAGTTAGTTATCATCCAACCTTTTATTTCATGATCTGTGAATACCAAAGGTCAATACCTAATTGTGCTTTCTTTATTTATTCCAGGTATTTTCACTTACTGGTCCACGGGAGCCCCATCCTAGTTCGTTTAGGATGAACACATTTACTTTTCAATTTTATAAACTCTTTTAAATAAATTTATAAAATCCTTTAAGAGATATTTGTATATTTTTTGAGGTTCTCGGAGAACTATTCGGGGCACTATACTAGTGATTTCTCATGCTTCGAGTTTTAAGCATGAGATTTCAAGTATGAGTCTATCATAATCCCTTTTGGTTTTAATTTAATGATCATGTTAATTTCTCTACATATGTGGTTCATTTATTCCCTTCTTGCTAAATAATGTGTCTTGCTTTACTATGTGATATGATGGAAATGCCATTGTGTGATATTCCTTACTCTATTGGTTTATAATCTTGTATTATATTGTGAATATCCATTTTTGAAAAAGCATGGTCCTTCCTCATGCATACTTTGTTTGTGAATATTTATTCCATGAACCGCCTGGTCCTTCTCAGACATTTTTTTGTAAATTTTGTATTATATTAAAGATCAGTTCTACCTCTCTAAAAACACATGAGGATTTATCCTCGTGATGTTATCTTCAATACTCTAAACTTAAAGATCAACATTTTTGGAAACCATACTAGGGATTAAAAACAAAAGTCTAGTTTCACAGACCAACAGAGTTTAATGAATCAAGAAAACCCCAACCAACCTGAAATATCGATTGGACTTGGATACCAAAGAAGCATATTGAACCAATTATACAACTTGGCTCTTTCTACAGCAAGAAGTCAAGAGGAACTAGAACATACTTGGAAAGTCTTGGCACAACAATAAGAGACAACTAAAATCCAAAGACAAAGGAGACACCGATAAAATATTGAAGCTGGAATCATACAAAGGACCACTAACAAGAAGCAAATAGAGGATTCTTGAGACTTATCAACAAAATCAAGGTTCCACATCTCAAAATTTGATTGTAGAAATGAGAGATCGAGAAGAGGAAAGAAGTAATATTCCCAACGATAATAGAAAGGAAAATGAAGGACAAAGAAACCAAACAAGAAGACCAAGATCCAATCCTGTTAACTTACCAGGTGAGAAACATTAATTTCCCACTCTTCCTCAAGGCATTCTGCCTATCTTCACAAGCGATGGGATTATGGACCCAAAAAAGAATATGGATCAATTCCTCACCATTTGCGACATCCACTTGATTCAACATGATGACGTTATGGTGAAATTTTTTCTTTAAACTTTAATAGGTCCAACATATGACTGGTACCTCTCACTTCCAACAAATTCCATTGGTTCCTTTGATGATATGGAATATATTTTTATGAAAGATACTCTCAACCTGTTTCTTATCATACTTTACTTACTCAATTCACTCAAATACATCTTGAAAAGAATGAAAGGATCCAAGATTTCAATTTATGTTTCTTCGAGATGTTACATCAAATGCATTCTTCCAGCAACAAAATGCACTAGTTGTCTTTGGTTGCTATAAGAATGCAATTCCATCTATGGTTAATTATGCAATAAAGGTTGCACAAATTACAACATTGGAAGATGCAATGAGGAAAGAGAATGAGATGGAATGAAACATGTTGGAAACTAATGCCGACCCATAAATTATTCTTGGAAGAGTCCAAATACATATGACAAGCTTATCTGTATCATCTCAACCTCCATCTTCATTCAGAGCAAGTGGATAATGGGGGATTGGAAGAGGAATTTTTCAAGGACAACCCCCAAATGTAAGAATTATTCTTGCTCCTGAAGATTCTCAAAGGACCCATCAAAATACAAAGATAACATAATTAAATCGAATAATCCAAAAGATGCAAAATGAAATAACTCGTTTAAAGAGAACCGATAATATTGTTCAATAACGTCAGGATACAAGGCCTTTGCAACCAAATTTCAGAAATAGAGTTGACATAAATAAAAGAAATGAAGAGCATAGACTTAGAGCACTTCAAGTCCCAAATCCAAATTTTGTTGTACTAGAGGAAGTTGAAGAACAAGATTTTTCTGAAGTTAACGAAGAATCAATGAATGACCAAAATCAAATATTATAGTTAGTGCAAATGGAAAAAATTTCATTGTGTCTAGAAATATCTTATGAACAAGAAGAATATGATTATACAGAGCAAGAAAATGTTGTTCAAACAAGGAATCAAACAAACAAGTTCAAGTCAAGAGATCAATTGGATAAAGAAAAGGCAAAAAGTAATGTTCCAGAACCAATGCTCCTGAAGATTCTCAAAGGACCCATCAAAATACAAAGATAGCATAATTAAATCGAATAATCCAAAAGAT
Source organism: Picea sitchensis (assembly GCA_010110895.2). NCBI lineage: Eukaryota > Viridiplantae > Streptophyta > Pinopsida > Pinales > Pinaceae > Picea > Picea sitchensis. The sequence continues at coordinate 19,024 of SNQJ01S0096445.1, read as the reverse complement.
GCAAAATGAAATAACTCGTTTAAAGAGAATCGATAATATTGTTCCATAACGTCAGGATACAAGGCCTTTGGCAACCAAATTTCAGGAATAGAGTTGACATAAATAAAAGAAATGAAGAGCATAGACTTAGAGCACTTCAAGTCCCAAATCCAAATTTTGTTGTAAAATTATGAGGAAGCTAAGAAATTATTTTTCCTAAGTTAATGAAGAATCCAAATGACGACCAAAAATCAAATATTATAGTTAGCAAAATGGAAAATTTCATTGTGTCTAGAACATCTTTATGAACAAGAAGAATATGATTATACAGAGCAAGAAAATGTTGTTCAAACAAGGAATCAAACAAACAAGTTCAAGTCAAGAGATCAATTGGATAAAGAAAAGGCAAAAAGTAATGTTCCAGAACCAACAAAACAACAACAAGTTCATCATGAAGTGGTAAATCAATCCAAACAACCACCACAAATGACTTATAATATAGTCGATGAATTAACCAAGCTTCAGATCACTTTTCCATTCATGGAAGTAGTCAAGATACCTCAAGAAAGTGACAATCTTCTAAATATTTTGGATTACAAGTTCATCTTGTCCTAGAATAGAAGTTGTTTTTATAAACACCAAGCAACAACAACATAATTCCATACCAACAAGACCAAAAGGAAAAGTTCCACCATTTTACATATCATTGAAAAATAATGATTTTACACTACATAATTGCTTGATTGATAGTGGAGACACGAATAATATTATGACATTATCTGTTATGGAAGATTTGGGGATGGAATGAAAAAAGTATTATGAGATGGGGGAAAGCATCTATGCAATTGATTCCAGAAAAGTACCTTCTTATGGTGAAATAAAAGACTTTTGTTCCTGGATAATTTCAACGCCACATATTACAATAGTGTTCACTATAATAGTGGTTGATCTTCCCCTAGCATACAATGTTGTCTTGAGTCAAGATTGGAGTTCCATGATTGGAGGATACATTATGAATGATGAGAGTTGCATGATGCTCCTAAACAAATATGGAACATTGATTAAAGTACCATTAGTAAAAAGAAAACCCACATCATTCAAGAAAAAGGGAGTGATGCAAAACTATATTTATGTTGGGATTGGAAACTATGTTGTTTTCAATATAGAGAAAATAAGTTCTTCCAAATAATCAATATAAAACATTTTTCAAGGGTTTTGGAAAATTTCGTTTGATGGTGCTTGTTCTAACTCTAGCATTGGAGTTGGTATTGTTATCAAAAGTCCTCAATCTTGTATCTATCCACCTCCAATTAAACTTGAGTTCCCTTGCACGAATAATGAAGTTGAGTACGAGGCTTCGATTCAAGGATTGAATTTGTCACTTCAAATGAAAATTATCAATTTAGTGGTGATTGGAGATTCATAGTTAATCATCAATCATATCATAAAAAGGTACAATATCAAGAAGGAGAATTTGAAACTTTATTTAAAAAGAGTCTGGGATCTTATTGTTTCATTCAATTATTTCAATATTACTTTTGTTCCTCGAGAGAAGAATCAGAAGGCATAATCATTAGCAGTTGCAATCTCTCTCTTTAACCCAAGAGATTCCAAATCAACCGATACATTTCATGTCAAAATGGTTTTTTTTTCCATCAATACCAGACAATCAAGATTATTGATAGGTGTTTGAAAACGATGAGCATGTTTCAAGTTTCCTTGTAGAGTTGTAACCAACATCATCAAGTGTTCCAGAAGAAATTTAAATGTATCATATAGAAGGAGGAATCAATCAAGTGGAGACCCACAATCAACGTGCCACTTCTCTTCCAAAAAACTATGTTAGTCTTGAAACACTCTTCACAAGAGATGATCTAACAAAATAAAGAACACATTCGATGAATCTTCCCTTAGGAAAGTACAAGAGATTCATAAGATTAATATCAATACATCTGAAACTCAAAAATACATAAATATGGGTACTAGTTGTACCACCGAAGAAGTCGAAAAATATACTCTTCTCTTCAGAAAATTTCAAGATGGTTTCGCTTGGACCTATGATGATTTGAAGGAATATGACAATTTAATATTTCAACATACTATACCACTAAAAGAAGGTTCCAAACCATTCAAGAAAAAATTCAGAGTGATTAATCCAAAGTTGAAGCCTTTGGTAAGATTGAAACTTAAAAAGTTAAAAAAGGCTGGCATAATTTTCTCAATTAGACATTCCGAGTGTATTTCAAATCTTGTGGTCATTAGAAATAATAATGATGAAACCTAGATTTGTGTAGATTTTCATGATCTCAATCGATCTAGTGCTAAGGGTAATTACCCTCTTCCAAACATGGAGATATTGTTGCAACAAGTCACTGTATTTGCATTAATGTCCATGTTAGATGGGTTTTTTGGATACAATTAGGTACTTGTTACTGAAGAAGATAAACCAAAAATTGCCTTTGTGACACCATGGGGAACTTATGTTTATTTTCACATGCCTTTTGGGTTAAAAAATGTCGGCACAACATTTCAGAGAGCTATGGACCATGATTTCAATGATTCGATTGGGAAATTCTTGGCATATTATCAATATGATTTGACTGTCCATTCAAAGCTAAGAGAATGCCATTTGAAACATCTCAACCAAGTCTTTCAGTGGTGTATAATGTATATAATGTCTCTCAATACAAAGGAATTCCTATTTTCAGTTTCAGAGGGGAAGTTTCTTGGTCATATAGTGATAAAATAAGGAATTTATACTGATATTGAAAGGATTAAAGCCATACATGACTTAAATCCTCCAACATCTTGAAAATGGGTACAATATTTCTTTAGAAAGATAAAATTTGTGCGAATATTTGTACCTAATTATGCCAAATTGTAAATCCAATCAACAAACTATTGAAGAAAGATAAAAAATTTGAAAGGACCCAAGAGACTCAAAAGGCCTTCACAAACATCAAGCATGCAATCACCACTGCTCCTATTCTTGTTAGTCCTGATTTGGATAAAGACTTCATATTGTATTAATTCGCCTTAGAAGAGACTATTTCTTCTATTCTTACTCAAAAGAATTCAAATGGAGAAGAGATTCCAATTTCTTTCATGAGTAAAACCTTACACGATTATGGGATGAAATACTCCACTATAGAAAAAAAATCCTTTTCTTTGGTCATAATAGTTGTTCATTTCAGAGCTTATATTTTATCAACCCATGTTATTGCTTATGTACCACATTATCCTATCAAAATGTTTCACATTAAACAATTTAGAGGAGGGAGATGAGAAAATTGGTTGGATAAGCTCCAAGAGTATGATATAGATATTAGACTGCTTAGGGATGTCAAGGGACAAGGATTATGCAAAATAATGACTAGAATTGAAGCTGTGAATATTTATTCTCTCCATACAAATGATGCCACCCTGCAATATTCACCTGTTACAACATCTGAATGGTATAAAGATATAATATTTTATTTAAAATTTGGGAAATTTCATGTTGGAATGTCTTCCAAAGAGATGAGATCTCTAAAAATGAAAACCAATCAATATATGTTAGTCTCTAGAGTTTTGTTTCAAAGAAACTTTGATGGAATTTTGTTAAGATGTTTAGATAATTCAAAATCCAAACAAACATTACAAGAATTATATGAAGGATTTTGTGGGGGACACTTTTCACCTATAGTAATTGCTCACAGGATTATTAGGGCTGGTTATTACTGGCCAACCATTTTCAAGGATGCCTATTCAATGATTAGAAAATGCCTTCCATGTAAAAAAATTCTGAAAAGATGAAAAGAGTAGCCATGCCTTTAAAATATATATCAATTGAAGAACCATTTGCATAGTGGGGTTTGGATGTTATTGGTCCAATCAATCCAAAATCCAGTAAAGGGAATTCGTACATTCTCACTACCATTAATTATTTAACAAAGTGGCAATAATCTATGGCCTTGAAGACCGCTAATTCAAAAAAATTGATTCTCTCCCTGAAGGATAATGTTCTATCTAGATTTGGTGTTCATGAAAATTTCATAATAGATAATGGTTCAATTTTCATTGGGTCTAAATTTATCAAGTTATGTGGAGATTATGGTATCTTGATGGGGAAATCATCCAATTATTATCCTTAAGGAAATGTCTCAGATGAATCAACTAATAAGATATTGATCCAAGTACTCAAAAAAATCAATTGCAATAAATCAAAGGAATTGGCACAAAAGGCTGGTAGACGCTCTTTGGGCAAGTTGTCTCACTCCAAAGGGAAGCACTGGACATTCAGCTTATACTTTGGTATATGGAAAGGAAGCTATACTACCCATAAATCTTGAACTAAATACGTTGGTTGTTCCTACAAGAATTCAAGACATGGAAGAAGTATCCCCTCTTTAAGCATACTACTATCAATTAATGAAGTTGGAAGAATAGAGGGCACAAGCAATGATAACCATAAACAAGAGACAACAACTAATAAAAAATCATTTTGATCAGAGTGGCACTTCCAAAGATTTCCAAAAATATCAATTTGTTCTACTTTGGAACAAAGAAAAGGAGAATATATATTTTCATACTAAGTTCGAAGCTCTCTAGAATGTGCCATATCAAATTGAAAAGGTTTTTGGTTTCAATTCTTACTTGTTGAAATATATGAATGGAATATTTCAAACATTGCATGTGAATGCGAAATATCTCAAGCATTTATTTGTCTAATCTTTGGTTCTCACCTTTGTATTCCTTTTCTTCTTTCCCTTTCCCACTATGTATTTATCCATTGTATATCATATTACCTTTTTTTTGCTTTAACTTTTCCTTCATAAGAGCACCTCGCTTTTCCTTACTTTTAACTCCATTTCCTAATGGACAAGGCTCTTTGGATTCTCAGCAACCCACAGGGGGTTACTGTCCCATGGTTGGAGCCGAATGTTGATCAACATTTGTTGATCAATGTTCAAGTGCCTTGGTCATACTTACTTATACTATATATCTTGCACTAGGTCATTTTTTGCGAAGTGCGGGTTGCGGGAAGAACTCTTATTATCATCTCAAGTCCAAAGTCTCGCAAACCCACAAGTCTG
>SNQJ01S0096445.1:0-12411 GCA_010110895.2 Picea sitchensis | reverse complement strand
GTTTTTTATCCAATGGTGGCATGCGAGCCTTTAATTCCCTGTATTGGCCTGAGTAATCTAGTGCTTCCTCTTGAGTCTCATCTTACTGTTTATGAGACCTCGATCCCTAGTATTTGTGTGTTGTCAAGCCCGAGTTTCATGGATGTTGAGTTGCCTTTAGATAAGGCTATCCTTGAAGCTATGATTATGGATATTGGACGTTCTCCTGAATTGGAAACTTTACAAAGAAGCCCTTAGTCTGAGCCTAGTAATGGGATCTACCTGGAGAACTACTATACATAATCCAAAAGGCTATGCGATCCTATGTACATATTATACTTTTAGGGTTTCTTGTTTTCAAGTTTCATATCCCATAACACTTGTTTTTATAAGAGGTTTCTATATTGGAATTATTAACTTCTGGGTAAGTGTTTTTGATCTTATATACAGGACTTTGGAGACATTTTATTTGGTAATTTTTCGTTCCATATCGATATGTTATGATAGGTAATGATATTGAAACTGGCATATAGGTTAGATTTTCCCCTTCATGCATTTTTTCATTATCCGTTTCCTGTTTCATTTTTCCTTAGGATCGACCCCACTAAGTTGTGACGTGGAACCTTCTCCACTGTTTATAAGTGTCGTAATTCATGTGGTAGAGCCTATCTTCCATGGGCGCCCTAGATTAGAACCCCCTCACATTTTTGCGCCCATGCTACAAGTTTTCTATTAGGCTTGAGAGTCCTATTTAGTCCCACCGTGAATTTGCATTGAAGCTCAATATCTTCTTCTCAATATTTTTCTTACCATTGCATACGAGACTCCCTCTAACATATGATGCTACTTATGTCAACGCTTTTCAGATTCTTTAGCATGTATTGTGTTCTTTATTGGAATATAGGTAATTTCCATTCCACCTGCATAATGCATTTATTTGTATCGCTCACATATCTGCCATAGGATCCACCCCATTCATTTTCGACATCATACCTTCAAGTTGCTTAAAGGTGTCGCTTACAGATGGTAGAGATTACCTCTCTATGGGTTTCCTAGTTAGCACCTCATTAGAATTTTTGATACCTATTGTGCAATCTTCTTACAGGCTCAGAAGCCCTTTGTAGTTCTGCCATGTCTTTGCATTGAATTCTCATGAATTCCTCTCAATCTCTTTCTAGCTAATTCACAAATAGGGATTCCAAATTTTTTTTTATTTGTAATTACATTGCATATTAACCGCTCACACTTCTAGACCTAATGTTGACTTCAACTTGCCATTGTTGAACCATTTGCTTATGCATTCCTATGAGTTGCTAGCCTTGCAATTTATGACTTTGTAACTCAACACCTTTATCCCCGGAGGAGACATTCCCCTGAGTGTCCTTATCTTGCACGTACTTCCTTGCATTGAGCATAGGTACGTTCCTTGCGCTTTGGAACTAGTTTGATTTCCTACGGCACTCGTTTCCTCCATTGTACTATAGCATTCTTTTACTCTTTTTCAGGCTTTACTAACATGAAAAAGACAAAAAAATAAAAAAATAAAAAGAAGGGGGAAGCGTCTATCTCTTTTTTTGGCATCAATCTTGTCGCTCTTGAACAAAGCACAATCTTTGAGTCAGTGTCTCAATATTTTGGGTTTATTCTGGTTTTAAGAGACTTTTTCTTGTTGTTGAGAATAATATCCTCTGGTTGGTTGTTCTTCCAACCATATGAAGCGTTTGTTGATACCTCCTGTATCACGAATGTATACTAGTTTACAATCCATGTTTCCTAAGTCACATAATGTGTTGTGATTTTGTTCAAGGGAATTTAACCCGAGTCGACCATTCTACAACAAGTCTCTAACCTTTCAAGTTGGCCTTCCCATGTCAGTCAAGTGACTCTCATTATCACAAGTATATTTGTCTCTCACTTGTTCTAGTATAGAAGGTCCTCATTGACTTCTTGCTGGCGAGTCTATTCTTATCGACTCCCACACATTTCTTTGAGAGTATGACCTAGAGTTGCACCCTGGACCTATTTCCATCATTGATAGGTGACCTTGCGCTCAACAAATGACAAGCCATCATTGGTTGTTGACTGAGTGGTTTCCCTTGTGGTCGACATCAACAACAATCATCACACATAGGGATTCATGCGGTACCTTGGTTTCCATTTGACCCCATAGGTGGATTCCTCATCTTTGTCAGTAGTTTCCATTATTGACTACTATTCAGAGAGTCTCTGTCATGCGCTATTCCATCTAGCGCATTACTGAGTCGTACCTCAGTGAGGCCCTTACAATATATTCATTTGAGTCCTTCCAAATCTTTGGCCTTCTACTACCACTCATGTTGGATGATGGAGGATGCCTCAATTCCTTCCTTCCAACGAATCTCTTCCTATCGAATTCAACACATCTTTCTCTAGGACATAGATCTAGAGTCATATATGGTACCTTGGGGATTGTAGTCATTAGTGTCAGTTTCCCTCTCTATTGACAGTGGGAATACATAAATGTCCCTTGATCAATAGATTCTACCAGGTGTTCGAAATCAACTCATTTATTCACACTTGTTAGCTTGTACCATGGTACCTTGATGCCCATTATCATCATTGGTGGGTCGTCTCACGTTTGTTAACGATATACATCAATGGTCGTTAATCAAGTGGTGTTTCACTGTGTTTGACTCCAACACATTTATTCACATGGTATAGACTTGTACCATGATAGATCGTTTTGAAGACTGTTATCACATAAATTTTTCAAGGGTCATATGTGTTTGTTGTGAATACCCAAGTCTGCACCCCTGCTCCGTATCTCTCTTTTTCGCACACCAGTCCTAGGATTTTTCCCCCTTATGGTTGATAAAGTCAATTTCCCTTTCCGATCAATGATCTGGTTTTCCTTAGTGTCTTGCTTGACTGATCCTTGACTCAAGGGTTTTCTGTTTTCTTTAAAGGATGAAGACATATCATGATTTTGGTCCAAATTACCGGTTGTCTTGTTTTCCATTGATTAAGATCACAACATGTTGTCCAAGTCCTTTGTTTGCACAAGTATCAACCTTGAGCACAAAGCACAACATTCAGAGCAATCCATTTCATATTTGAATCACCAACAAGCAGGTTTGATTTTCAATGGTGGAGATCCCATAAGTAGTTCGGATCAGTGGCTCTCGGGCAGTCAGGATTTCAAAGTAACGTAAGGATTAATGATTAGGAAGAGGAGCCAAAGTCCTAAAGTAAATCTGAACCATTGAAGGCTGAGGATAGGCGTTGACAGATCTCACACTTTGGAAGATTTACTTCGGAGGATTGTGCGTGCAAGAAGAAGAAAACTCCTGAATCCTGAACTCCCGAAGTAAATCTCAGCAATCTAAATCTAGAGGACACATGGAGACAGATCCCTCACTTCAGAGATACGACACTCCAGAGGATTGTGGGAGTTATGCATTGAAAAGTCTCGAAGATCTGAAGCCCGAACTCCCAAAATAATTGTGGATTTTTGATCTCAAACCAACAAGGACTATTGATCTTGGCAGCAGTATCACCAGAAGCCCCGAAGTCCTAAAGGTCCCGAAGTAAATCTCGGTCATCCAAATCAAGAGGCCACACGTCACCAGATCTCTCACTTCGAGAATTCGACACTTCATAGGATTGTAAGAGCTGTGCATTCAAAAGTCCCGAAGAGCCGAAGCTCGAACTCCCAAAGTAAATCTCGACCGTCCAAATCAGGAGGCCATGCGTCACTAGATCTCTCACTTTTGGGAATTCAACGCTTTAGAGGATTGTAAGAGTTGTGCATTGAAAAGTGACGAAGAGAAGCCCAAAATCTTGAAATAATTGTGGACTGTTAATCTCAAATCATCAAGAGTCATTTATCTTTGTAGTAGTATCACCTGAAGGCCCGAAGCCCCGAAGTAGCGTTCGACTGACATGTCGCTACAGGCCCAACCACTCTGCAGGTGTTTTTCAACTCAAAATTTGGCACTTGTCTGTTAAAGACATGTGGCATCCAGCTAGCGCTGAAACATGGAACTCATTTCAAGCATTTTTGTGCATGTCTTTGGCCTATTTTCGAGTGACACATGTCACCCCTTCATCCATGATATGTCATCATAGTGACGCCAGGCCGCCATGTCAGATCATCCTCTGGGAAGTGTCCTTGTTCAAGCGACAAGATTAGCGCCATATCCATGCAAGTTTTATTGGATCCTAGAATTGGTGGGTGGACAAATTTAACAATGGAGCTAAATTTAGCAGGTGTGCCCATATCGCAGGTCATGACTAGATCAATGACCACATTTCATTGCAGGGATGCAACATTATCGAACGATAAAATTCTTGAGCGGTCCCGCAATTAAAACCATGGTATAGAAAAAGAGCTACGTCGCGGAAGGTGGTGAATTGCAGGCTCAAAAGCAGTGTGAATCCAAACCTCCTTTGACAACCCCTCAATTGCGTTCTTATATAACGACAAATCTGAGAGAAACACGTGGCCGCCCCCTAGGCGTTAATCTTCATCCCTATCTCGAGGAGAGATCAGTTAATAAAAGAAGGATTGGTGGTTGAAACCTCGACTCACTCCATAAATAGAAGGCCCGGAGGATCTGGATGTGGAGACAAAACTATCAGCCCGAGGTACCACGATGGACATTTTTTCCTACAGGCCCATGCTGAGATGAGTTTGCAGCTGATAGGAGGATACACACACAGTCTGACAAAAGAAGGCACAGACAAAAGGATTTGAATGCAATGGCCAGATCACACTCCTAATAGTTGTGGACTGATCTGAGTATAAATCGATGAGTTCAATATTTTGTTATGGTCGTCAACTGGTTGAGTGGAGCTCCCTACTAGGTAATTTTTGATTCCATAACTGTTCTCTGGTTATGTATATGATTTGAGACTTTCACATTAATAGAAGTCAGTTCCTTTCATCTTCTTGTGTAAACTGTGATGAAACACTTGGGCATGGAGGATCCAGACGAGGGTTGTAGCTGTATTGTAATGTAGGTTTGATTATAATATTGTTGTGACCGGTTCCAATACTTTTTCTTTGTTATCTTATTTCCCCTTATGCTAAAATGATTGAATTTGAATTACCCAAGAGATCGTATCTCTGTCTTACAAGATTGAATTTGAAACAACAAATAATGTGGCAGAATATGAGGCTCTTGTTTTGGGTTTGAGAGCTGCTAAAGACATGGGGATTCAAGAGCTAGCAGTGTTTGGAGATGCTGGGTTAATTGTCCATCAAGTAAAAAATCTATATCAAACTAAACACCCTATGTTAAATACCTACAAAAATGAAGTCTGGGATCTTGTTGATAGTTTTTTCTTGAATTTTAATATCTCATTTGTTCCAAGAGAGGAGATCATTATGGTAGATTCCTTGGCTGTCTCAACAAGTAATTTCATATTTCCTTTGCCCCCCAAACTCAATTATGATGTGGAAGTAAAGTATAGACCCTCTATACCTGACAATGTCAAACATTGTAAGGTTTTTGAGGATGATCTTGAGATAAAAATATTTCTTGAGATTGTGGATGAATTTTCTATTTTACATATTGACTAAGATCATGATATTGAAGAGAGCCCACGTGCTAATGTTTTTCTGAATAAAATTGTTGACCATCATATTGTTCAGTTGCCTAGTAACCATATTCCAAAGGGACTAGTCCCTTTGGAGAGATTGTTTGAAATAAATGATGTTGTAAAGGTTAAAGGTTCGACTGAAAATGTTGATGTGACTGAATGCAATTTGGAACAGAGGAAGACCCAAAGTATGTTAAATTGTCTAGTATCTTATCAAAGGAACAAAGGGCTGAGTATGTCAAGCTTTTGAAGGATTTTGCTGATGTGTTTGCTTGGAAATATGAAGAATTAAGGACATATGACAGAAACATCATGGAACACAAAATCCCTTTGAAAGAAGAGGCCAAACATTTTAGGAAGAAACTCAGACAGATAAACCCCATGCTGCTGCCTATTATGGAAAAAAAAGTGAAAAAGTTGTTGGATGCCCAGATCATCATTCCTTTGAGATATTCAGAATGGGTGGCTAACTTGGTGCCTGCGAGGAAGAAAAATGGGGAAATCATATTGTGTGATGATTTCAAAAATTTGAACAAAAGCTCCAAAAAAGATAAATACCCCTTGCCAAAGATGGAGCACATTTTGAAGAGAGTGATTGGTTTATCTAAGATGTCTATGATTGACAGATTCTCTAGCTACAATCAGATCTCTTTCCTTCCTGAAGATAGAGAGAAGACAACCTTCACTACTCCTTGGGGCACATTCATGTATGCTAAAATGCCCTTTGGATTGATGAATGTAGGAGTAACCTTCCAACGAGCCATGGGCATCACCTTCATTAGGGAGAAAGATATATTTGTATTCATCTATTTGGATGAAATTACAATGTTCTCAAAGTCTGACCAAGAGCATTGTCATGATTTGAAGAAGGTATTCCTGAAATGTAGAAAGTTTGGTCTCTCTCTCAATCCTAAGAAGTCTTTATTTGCTATGAAGGAAGGTAAATTATTGGGGCACATTGGATCAACAGAAGGGGTAAAAATTGACCCAAGTAAAGTAGAGGCCATGCAAACCTTATCTTTTCCTATATCTAAGAAAGAGGTTCAATATTTCTTGGGTAAGATCAATTTTCTAATAAGGTTCATCTCTAACTTTGCTGAATTGGCGAAGTACATTGCGACCATGCTCAGAAAGGGAAATGAGGTGAAATGGACTTTTGAAACTCGAGAATATTTTGATCAGATAAAAAAGGCCTTGACTGAAGCACATGTTCTCATCAACCTTGTCTATTCCAAGTAATTTTTGATATTTTCCTTTGCCTCATTTGACACATTGGTTGTTGTTTTGCTACAGAAAAATACAGAAGGGTTAGAACAACCTATTTCCTTTTTCAGGATAGCATTGAGGGATGTAGAAATGAGATATGATATCATGGAGAAGCATTCTTATGATTTAGTCAAAGCCCTCAAGGCATTCAAAGTGTATGTTCTGCATTTAAATATTGTCGCATATGTCCCTTTAGCCTCAGTGAAAGAGATATTGATCCAGCCTGACATAGATGGGAAGAGAAGCAAATGGATTGCTAAAATTCTAGAATTTCACCTTGAGATAAAGCCAACTAAATTGGTGAAAGGCCAAGGTTTGGCCAGGTTTCTAGCCGAATCAAAATGCGAGGCTTTGGGGGTTAATTTCATGAACATAAACTCATAAAATAAGCAAGCTGGGATTGCCAATAAAATATCTCATGTCAGCCTCAACCTGACAAGATGTACCTGGTACAGAGACATCATATATTTTCTACAGAGGTTGAGGCCTCCTGATGGTCTGGACAAGAACAAGGTAAGATATTTGAAACTCAAAACAATTAAATATTGTTTGATTGATCGGGTTTTGTAATTGAAGAATCCCCTTGGATTCCTTTTGAGATGTCTAGACCCACAAGAGTCCCAAAAAACTATGGTTGATTTCCATGACAACTTATGTGGGGGCCATCATTTTTGGAGGACCACAACTTATAAGATCCTCAGATCTGGGTATTTATAGCCTAGCCCTTTTATTGATGTTTGTGCAAGGATTAGAGCTTGTGTCAAATGCCAAAAGTTTTCTGGAAAGCAGTAGCTCAAATCTTTGCCTTTAAAACTTGTGGTGGTTTTTGGACCTTTTCAACAATGGGGTCTTGACTTCATTGGAGAAATCCACCCAACCTTGAGTGATTAGCACCGATGGATTTTGACTTCCACTGATTATTTCACCAAGTGGATAGAATCCATTCCTACAAGGAGCACCTCCCATTAGGTAATCATTATCTTTCTTGAAGATATAATGTTCATATTTGGTTGTCCAAGCATGATTGTTACTGACAATGCTGCCTCCTTCAAAGTTGAACCATTGATCAAGTTCTGTGAAAAATATGGAATTTCATTAGTCCATTCTACTCCTTACTACCCCAAAGGAAATGGTTTGGTAGATTCCTCTAACAAGAGCCTCATAAAGATCATCAAGAAACCGTTAGAAGATAATAAAAAAGCATGGGACTCAAAGCTGAAATTTGCATTATGGGATGACAGAGTTACAACAAAGAGGTCATTGGGTGTTTCCCCTTTTTAGCTTGTATATGGGGTTGAGGCTATTTTTCCTACTTAGCTTGCCTTTCCTGTGGCTAAATTCCTCCAGGACTACCGAGGAGAACCTGATAATATGTTCAAGAGAATACAACAGCTGGTAGAAGCAAAATAAGCTAGGGAGCAACTGCTTGATAAAGCTCAGGATCACCAACAGAAAATAAAGCGATCCTTTGACCAGAGGGCAAGCAAGAAATATTTTCAGTTGGAAGATCTGGTGCTCAAATGGGATGCTCCCAAGCAAGACAAAGGAAAACACGATAAATTCGAAGCCTTATGGATTGGTCCTTTCAAGATTTCTGAAGTATTTTCAAATAAAACCTATAAGTTGTAGAGCTTGGAGGATTTCAAAGTTTTTGGTGGCCCTATCAATGGGAAATTTCTAAAGAAATATTTTGTTTAAGCCATGATTGGATTTCCACCATTGTAATTACCACTTTCTTTTTATTTTCGGTATTAATAAGTGACTCCATAACCCAAAATCTAAGGCACTGGAACTACGCGTTCTTGGAAGCTCACAGGGAGAATGCCATCCCCTTGAGGAGCCAAATGTTATCACATAAAGTTGTCAAGGGTCGTATATGTTTGTTGTGAATACCCAAGTCTTCACCCTTGCTTTATCTCTCTCTTTTCCACACACCATTCCTAGGATTCCCCCCCCTTCTAGTTGATAAAGTCAATTTCCCTTTCCGATCAATGATCTGGTTTTCCTTAGTGTCTTTCTTGACTGATCCTCAGCTCAAGGTTTTTCTGTTTTCTTTAAAGGATGAACACATATCGTGATTTTAGTCCAAATTACTGGTCGTCTTGTTTTCCATTGATTAAGCTCACAACAGGTCGTCCAAGTCCTTTGTTTGTGTAGGTATCAACCTTGAGCACAAAGCACAACATTCAGAGCAGTCCATTTCGGGTTTGAATCACCAACAAGCAGGTTTGATTTTAAATGGTGGAGATCCCATAAGCAGTTCAGATCAACGGCTCTCATGCGGTCAAGATTTCAAACTCGCACAAGGATTAACGACTAGTTAGAGGGGCCAAAGTCTCGAAGTAAATATAAGCCATTGAAGGATGAGGATACACATCGACAGATCTCATACTTCGAAATATTTACTTCAGATTATTGCACGAGCAAGCAGAAGAAAACTCTCGGAGCTCAAACTCCTGAAGTAAATCTCAGTCGTCCAAATCTAGAGGACACGTGGAGGCAAATCCCTCACTTCGAAGATACGACACTTCAGAGGATTGTGGGAATTATGCATTGAAAATTATTGAAGAGACGAAGCCTAAAATCTTGAAATAATTGTGGACCGTTGATCTCAAACCAACAAGGACCGTTGATCTTGGCAGCAATATCATGAGAAGTCCTGAAGTAAATCTCGGTTGTCCAAATCAAGAGGCCACGCGTCACTAGATATCTCACTTTGGGAATTCGACACTTTAGAGGATTGTAAGAGATTGCATTAAAAAGAGCCGAAGAGCCGAAGCCCGAACTCCTAAAGTAAATATTGGTCGTCCAAATCAAGAGGCCACGCGTCACTAGATCTCTCACATTTGGGAATTCAGTGCTTCAGAGGACTGTAAGAGATGTGCATTGAAAAGTCCCAAAGAGCCGAAGCCCGAACTCCTGAAATAATTGTGGACCGTTAATCTCAAATCAACAAGAGCTGTTGATCTTTGCAACAGTATCACCTGAAGTCCCAAAGCCCGAAAGTAGAGTTCGGATGACATGTCGCTACAGGCCCAACCACTCCGCAGTTGTTTTTCAACTCAACATTTGGTGCTCATATGTTAAAGACATGTGACATCCAGCTAGCACTGACACATGGCACTCATTTCAAGCAGTTTTGGACATGTCTTCGGCCTAATTTAGAGTGACACATGTCACCCCTCCATCCATGATATGTCATCATAGTGACGTCAGGACGCCATGTCAGATCATCCTCTGGGAAGTGTCCTTAATCTAGTGCCATATCCATGCGAGTTTTATTGGATCCTAGAATTGGTGGGCAGATACATTTAACGATGGAGCTAAATTTAGCAGGTGCGCCTAGATCGCAGGTCGCGACCAGATCAACAACCACATTTCATTGTAGGGACGCAACATTCTCGAATGATAAAATTCTTGAGCAGTCCCGCAATCGAAACCATGGTATATAAAAAGAGCTACGTAGTGGAAGGTGGTGAATTGTGGGCTCAAAAGTGGTGTGAATCCAAACCTCCTTTGACGACCCTGCAATCATGTGCTTATATAATGATAAATCGTAGAGCAACACGTGGCCACCCCCTAGGCGTTAAGCTTCATCCCGATCCCAAGGAGAGATCGGTTAATACAAGAAGGACTGGTGGTTGAAGCCCCAACTCACTCCATAAATAGAAGGCATGGAGGATCTGGCCGTGGAGACAGAACCGTTAGCCCGAGGTACAACGATGGGCATTTTTTCCTACAGGCACATGCTGAGATGAGTTTGCGCCTGACAGGAGGATACACAGAGTTTGACAGAAGAAGGCGCAAATGAAAGGCTTTGAATGCAATGGCTAGATCACACTCCTTGTAGTTGTGGACTGATCCGAGTATAAATCGATGAGTTCAATATTTTTTTATGGTCGTCATCTGGTTGAGCAGAGCTCCCTACTAAGTAATTTTTTATGCCAGAGTTGTTCTCTAGTTATGTATATGATTTGAGACTTTTGCATTAATAGAAGTCAGTTCCTTTCATCCTATTGTGTAAACTGCATTGAAACACTCGGGCATGGAGGATCTGATCGAGGGTTGTAGCTATATTGTAATGTAGATTTGATTATAATACTGTTGGGACTGGTTCCAATACTTTTTCTTTGTTATCTTATTTCCCCTTATGCTGAAATGCTCGGGCATGGAGGATCCAGTCGAGTTGTTGTAGTTGCATGGTATTGGAGGTTTGATTATTATGCAGCTGTGATATATTTCAGTATTTGAAAATTATGTTTAAGAGTTCTCTTGTGCTTGAGGTTTTCTTCACCAAGGTGCTTGAAATCCGGATTCTCATGGCAGACTTGTCCACCTTTCTCACTAAGTCTTTCTTCTCCTCACCTTTAATCTTAAACCACTTACTGAAGTTAATGAGGACCTCATTTCCTTATGCGTTGCTAGTCCAGTTTCCGTGTTAAACTTTCTTGTACTAAGCTATGTCCATTTGAGTCCATAGATGATTTTAGGGGCTAAATTTCACAAATGGGCTAATTTTCCATGGTTTTTCCCAAAAACGATTCACCAATTTACATTTTTTCTAAAAACGATTCACCCAAATTCCATAGAATAAAATTATTTTACCTTAAAAATCGCCAAAACGTTATAGAAAGTATATAAAATCCTTAGAAATTTGAATATTTTTACAAAACTATCACTAAAGATTTTACATTTTTCATATTAAGGAATAGTACTATTAGCCCATGTTTCTACAAAATTCTTCACTTCTTCTCTCATGCTCGGACAATAATACAAATTGCTTAGCTGTGCAAATGCCTTATCGTAACCAAAGTGTCCAACTAAACCTCCACTATGTTTCTCTTTCAGTAGGTTGTCTCTCATTGAGCACTTCAGAATGCATAATTGGCTCCCCTTGAACAATAATCCATCCTGAATCAAATATTCAGTCCACGTGCTTCTCTCTCATAATAAAGGATTCTTGCATGACTCGTAAGCTTCTTTGAAATCTACATCTTCTTTATACATATCCTTGAGGTGTTCGAACCCCAAGGTCTCCACCTGGAATTCCTATACAATCAAACTCCTTCTGCTCAAAGCATTTGCGACTTTGTTAGCAATTCAAACAATGTGTTTAATAACAAACGTAAAATTATTCATGAATTCTACCCATTTTGCATGTTTCTGATTCAAATTTTCTTGCCTAGTAATAAATTGCAAAGCTTGATTGTCAGTGTACAAGACAAATTCTTTAGGAATTAGATAGTGTATCACCACATAAAATTCCTTGTCATACATGGAATACTTTTGCTTGGCATCATTCAGTTTCTCGTTGAAATAAGAAACTGGTCTATTTTCTTGACTCAAGACTGCTCCAATAGCTAATCCACTTGCGTTGAATCTCACCTGAAATGTTTTTCCAAAATATGGTAAGACCAGAATTGGCTGCTCTGTGATCTTCTCTTTCAAAACTTTGAAACTTCTTTCAGCTTCTTCTGTCCAACTGAAGGACTTGTGTTTCTTCTTCACAGTGTCCAACATGGGTGCGCATATGCCACTGAAATTTCTGATAAATTTTCTATAAAATCTTGCTAACCCATGAAA
>SNQJ01S0096444.1:0-31600 GCA_010110895.2 Picea sitchensis | reverse complement strand
ATTTATTTCTTTTCTTTTTTATTTTTGTTTCTTTTAGGATTCTTAGTTTGGCCAACGGAGCCATTAAACCCATCAGAATGAGGCATATCAAATGGCTTGGGTTACTTAGACAACCCCAGACCGGACTCGTTCTTCGAATTGATGGACAGTCATTTTCACCCGTCAACAAATGGCGCTAGAAGGAGGGTCGAATGACAATGTGGCCTTGTAGGAGCTTTTATTTTGAATGTATTCAATTTCCCCATGGCTCCCCAAATCACTGTGTTGGAACATGCTTTCCACTTCTCACTACCAGTTATTCCCAACAAGACAACTAATCTCTTTTCAGAACTCACCTTCGATGGTGAAGGGAACACATCTGTAGTAGACCATATTTCTAAATTTCTTTATAAATGTTTAAGACATAAGATCATTGATTCTAATGTTACATGCAGATTGTTCTCTCTCACTTTCCAAGATCGGGTTAAATGTTGGTTTGAAACTTTTCCAGCGAATTCGATTCATTCTTTGTCTAAGTTTGTAATTGAGTTTTTATCAGACTTTAACAATTATGATTATGATGAATCAAAGTTACTTAAGGAAAGAAAACGGTGAATCATTCAATGATTTTTCAATTAGGTTCATTCATGTTTTTACTAGGTTCCCTTTGAAAGAAATGTCGCTTATTAATGAGTGGTTTAAATATCTTGTTTCTCTCTCAGATGAGAAAGATCAATTAATTGTTAACCAATCTAAATTGAGCACTAACACTCAATCTCAAGTTGGTTCAAATTTTGATGTTGATCTTGAAGATTTTGAAGCACCGCAATTTTTGTCAACTTCTTTCATTTTGGCAAATCATGAGAAACATCATCCTTTACAAAAATCAATTGTCACATATAATCATTCTTTGCAAACAATGTCTCCTCCCGTCAAAGAAGGAACATTGACTTTAAAAGACGACAATTGTCACACTCTCATAGATTTTATAACTAAAGAAAAAGAGGTTGAATGTGAAGTTGATAATCATGTGGACGATAAATCTGCCCCTAATTTGGTGAATAGATCCATGATCAATCAATAGGAGACAAAATCATTAGTCATACTATTAATCAACTTTCTATCTCTAGTGATTTGCCTTCAATTTTTCCCTTGCACGATGAACCAAATTGTTTCTTAAAAACTGTCTCGTATTATTTGAAAGAGAATGAAAAAGAGGATGAAAAGTTTATACAAGGAGAGGGGACAAAACCAGATTTCAAAATGCATATACCTATCATTTCAATAGATTCATTCCGTCTCCTTAATTCTTCTACATATTATTCCTTGTACCCTGATATTTTTTATCCTAATGTTGTGCGATAGCATGTTCCTTATTACATTGGAGAGAATTCAACATTATATAATCAAGTACAAAGAGATCACCGAATAGAAGATAAAGAGGGAAATAATTCTACCCATGAACATATTAATTTTTATTCTCATCAATTGTCTGTGGGTAAATCAAGAAATGATTTGAAATCATCCTGAATTTCATCTTCCATTGATACATCCCAATTTGTTTTTTGAGAAGGATCTAAATTTTTCCATGATCAATTATTTGAGGTTGAAAAATATAATCAGCCAAATATTACTACCAATGATGTTTTATCGGTTGTTCCATCTAGTTCACCTCAAATAGTTAACCTTGAAATATCTAAACTCAATACAAAGTTTCAATAGAATGAAACACTTATTTTCCGATCGAGAAACATGATAAGTTCTCGCCATCTTGGTCCAACCTTTTTAAAATATTCTTTCCTTGATAATCTAATACTTTATTCTCACTAGGAATATTTCTCGCATGTGAATTCTTTCAAACCATCCCATGTTAGTAATTGCATGTATCATGATAGTATTGCAAATTGGTTGGAGTATTCATATCTCGAAAAGTTCTAAGGGAACGGTAAGATTATCTTCATTTTATTTAGAGATCAAGGAGGTAACTTCAACACACTCATTTTATACCCTCCAGATGGAGAAAATATGGAACAAAAGGAAAATTGTCAGGAGGATGGGGCACTTAAGTTTAGGCCGATGGTTATGTCAGGTCCCTATAACTCTCACAACCTTTATAATCTCATTCTTTCATATTTTTGTAACCCATATAATGACAAAATTGTCAAATGGATGGAGGATTCATACAACAAGAATGTTCTAGGGAATGGTAAGATCATTCTTGCCTTGTTTTTAAATGATGATGATAAAGGTGAATATGATATATTTTTGTCATTTTTCGATATACTACCATTCTTGTTAGTAATATGTGATTTTGTTTCTACTGTAGGATTGGAGTTACTCCGATGGCTACATTGGAAGCATGACTTCACGTAGTATTTTGATTTGTTTAGTAGTTAGGTTAGGTTTAGGAGTAGGTTTTATTTTAGTTTTATTCCTCACTGTTTCTCTTTGTAATAATGCAGTCATGAGTACAAGTGGACGCACCACGAGAACCATAATATGACTGTTGTCAGGGAAGTCTGCATGATCATTTTCTCTCTACTTTTCGTTGAATATTTCTTTTCAAAGCCGCAGTATTATTATGAAAATTTTAAATGGCAAGTAAAGAGATAAATAAATCTGAATTGTAAATTCAACCCTGACCTGAGGTACCACGAGTAGGATTGCTTTCACATCGATGAGGATTTTTCTATTTTCTTTCAGTTTCTTAAGAGATATTTCGTGTGATGTTTTCGGATCCACCTTTGTACATGTTTTTTCTGTTTTGATTTATTTTTGTTTTCTAATTTTGGTTCGTTTCATTATTGTTTGTTTTTATCTCTTTCTGGATAAAACATGCCTATGTCACAGTTTAGTTCGAAGAAGGAAAACATAATGCTTCATCTTAAAACAGATGTCAAGGACTGTCAGAGCGTCAACTACTGTAATTTCCTAAAATGCAGACTAGTTAAATAGGTTTTTTTTGTTCAGAATTGATTTCATGGTTAAACTTTGCAATTATGAGCAGACACGACTATCATTAAAAGATCTTTATGTTGTCCCTGATTTTAAGAAAGAAAATCAAGGATGCCTTCCTGTCCTCGAAAGATTAGTTTCATTTGTAAACTATTTTCAGATCATGATGAAGGTTATCAATTAAAAATTAAAAGTCTGGCAAATAACAAGTCTTGTAAAAATTGGAATTTTCAGCGTCATCCTGCTCTTCTGAATGTCTTTAAAATTATATCAGATTGTGAATAATTTCTCAAGAGTTGTGGGAAGTGTTTGTAATCCCCCCAGGATACTGAACAGGTCTGCTGGCAGCGGATAAATGCATCCATGATGCCAAGACAACTTCTTCGGGGTACTGAACAGGCTCACTGACAGCGAAGCAACGCCAGGTTAAAGAAAATTCTCAAGTATAAATTTTGATATTGGTCATAAGCATCCTTCATTTCAAATTGAAATTTTTTGGACATGATAGAGGCATCAGAGTGGGTTAATTGACATCCCTTCCAAGGCTATGGATGCTTGCTGGAAGCAGTGGCCCTGTCAACAGTATTGGAGCCATTGACTTGAACATCATGGCTCTCATTTTTAAAAATTTGTCACTAGATTTCATTTTAACAGAAAGATGTCTAAAGATGGACCGTGTAATGATTGTCGAGATGCTTGATATCCTTCAGTTGTTCTTTGATCTGCAATCATTCTAACAATCCTAACCTAAACTCGTCGGTGATATAGATATAACTGCTTCTCCCAGCAAGTCGCCATTGTTGGCAGCCCCACAATATTTTCACTTCTTAAAGCAACGAATAACAAATTTCGTAGTTGCCTCCGCTTAATCATATGAACATTTCTACTTGAAAGATGAGTCTTGGGATATAAAAGGTTTCTATTTTTTCTAGTTCTCGTTTTCATGCTTCATTCATTACTGAAAGCATGAATGAAGCATTGAAACTTATGAATTTATTGCAGTTGAATTTAAGGCTTATTTCCATAGGAGAATAAATGTTCATACAAACCTTTATAAGAATGATATTTTTCTTTAAGATCTATCTCATGTCAATAAAATGGTTGTTTTTAAACTGCTCATTGTTATAAGGTCTACTTTGGACATTTGAATGATACACCAAGAATCGATTGGCATTAGGCTTGTTCATTTAACATTCTTGGTAAATCAACTTTGATTTTAAATTTCTGATTTGCATTTGGATTGTAAAAACTCATCCATTCCTAACCTTTGAAAATCGATCACACTCATCACATAAAGTGGCAATTTAACATACCAAGATCGTACCATGTACGTCATTTTAGTTGTAAGGTTGATCTGAAAGGCCTCTCATTACGAGCTAGAGTCTTGAGCCTACTCTGTACTCTAAAACATTCATTACCAGAAATGCCCAAATTTCATGACTGAACCCCCCATTCCTTATGTTAAGGTTACCCTGGTGTGTTTCTAGTTTTTTTTTATTGTTTTATCTTGGGCTTACCTCCTACCACTGCCATCTAAACCCACATTTGGTCTATTCACTTTTGTTACAGTCTGTTCAATCCCGTTTTTGCTTGCTAGAGACACGATTTTGCGGGAGAGATTATGAGCAAACCGCTACGAATTATACCAAACCCTTTAAAACCCAGAAAGGAAATGGGCCCTTTTACCTTAAACGTGGGAATTTTCCCCGGAAATTGAATCGTTTCAGAGATATGCCTCGACCTTTGGAGGTAAATTTCTCATAATTCCTGTTTCGGTTAAGATGAGCGTTTTGTTTTATTTTATTTTGTTACAGACATTCCTACAGTGCTGGATAAACCTCTGATAGAGATACATCATTTTTTTTCCTCAATTCACAATCCAAACCCTTTGAAGGAAAACCCTCATCATGAGGCAATACTCGACCATTTTTACCTAGGAAACAAGATGTTAGTTCTGAGATTTCAGAATTTTCTGTGCATGAATCAATTTGTCTGCCCTAATCTTAACATAAAATCCCCAGTGGAAACCCTTCCAAACATTCAACAATTCGAATATGTGGATAACCTTCCACCATGCCTGAGAGGTAATAAGGATTTTACAGAAATCAAACTCGGTAAAGAACCCACAAACAACAGTGGTAGCATTCTGACACATGGCCATGGATATCCTCAAACAATTGTTCCAGATCCACAGTGTGAGGTTTGTTTGTTTTGGATCGACAAATATTACACATATATACCTTCCCTTCAATTGAAGATAAAAAAACTCACCACTCAGATCAACTCATTAATGAGTGAAAATCACAGACTAAATTTCAGTGCTCAAAAGCAAGGGAAGCGCTTGAAAAGAACTAGAAACGTAATAATAAAGAATGTTGATTGTGTCGCAACAAAAGTTAACTCTAAGGTCTTATGAGTCAAATTTAGCATGCAGTTAAGAGGTAAAGATTTGTTTGTTTATCTTAGTTGTGTTTTTATTTAGTTTTTCTATTAATATAGATTTAATCAGATTTCTGTTGTTTAAAATAAAACTAGCTACAGTTGATTCTATAGCCAGTCTATTCTCATTCGAATTTTTGGAAATTATTGGTTAGAATAATATCTAAACTCATTTATTTTCATTTTTCCTTTCAGGATATCATGTAGCTGGTGGTGATTTGATGATATGGACCATTCCTGAGTTTATTAGCCATTTCTTTGGCTCATATTTTGTAAACAGAAACAAGCTTTTTATATTTTTGAGAGATACAGTGTGATATGGAGTGGTTCTATTACCCTCTATTTTTTAATTAGTAAATAATTTTGAGATTTAATCTTATCCCACAAGATAAGATGTTTGGCTTGACTGAAATCTTTAAATACTAGAGATTTTTTTAATGAAGGCATCCTCACCTGGGGTAGAAGATGGACGTTTGATTTACAGACTTTAATGGAACAACAATGCACATTTCGTCTTTATCTTTTTGTGGATGGTGTCTTCATTTAAGTTTGTTTATCCTGATACGATAATAGATTTTGATATCTTTAGTCTTCATGATTTATTATGTTATTGGGATAATTCCCTTATAAATGTTGTCCATAAATAATGCTTCAGATATTAATCGTGTGATCATCTATTCAGTTTCAATTACGATATTTCTCCTTTAATTTTCATTGAAAGATTAAATGCAAGGATGTTTTCTAATAGTTTTTTCTTAATGCAATCACGAGACCACAGTAACTATTGGTATCATTCTTTCTGTTATTAAAATTTAACTGCCAACATAATTTTTCTGCATTTATTCAGAACAAACTTAAGGTTCCTTGCAGGTTTTTCTCCTGGACAAGGTGGTTAAATGTTTTATGTTCGCATAGATGTTTGGATGCATATCATTAGCTCGCTAGCAGGTTAGTTCAATTTCATTTTTCTACTATTTGTTTGTCACTGAAATTCGAACGTAAAGTGTGGCTTTTGACTAGCTATACGTTTATGTTTCATAGCATTTTCTTCCATTAGTTTAAAACTTATAAAAGAAAAATCAAAAATATTTTTATGTGCTTTCTTTATCTACTTCTTCAGAGCAGTCATTTTCACATTGAGTTTAGTAAGTTTAGATTAAAAATTGCAGCCTATAAATAATGTATATAAATGAGAGTTATCTATATTTTGCTTCAATACGCCTATTACAGTCACATTAGAGCATGCATATATATATATATATATATATATATATATATAACTAATGTGAGTTATACCAAATGGCTTGGGTTACTTAGACAACCTCAGACCAATCTTGTTCTTCCAATTGATGGACAATTGTTTTCGTCCCGAGTCAACAAATGGCACTAGAAGGAGGTCCAACTGACAAGATGGCCCAGCCTTGGAGCCAATGGCACTAGAAGGAGGGTCAACTGACAATATGGCCTTGTAGGAGCTTTTATTTCGAATGTATTCAATTTCCCCATGGCTCCCCAAATCACTGTGTTGGAACATGCTTTCCACTTCTCACTACTAGTTATTTCCAACAAGACAACTAATCTCTTTTTAGAACTCACCTTCGATGGTGAAGGGAACACATCTGCAGTAGACCATATTTCTAAATTTATTTATAAATGTTTAAGACATAAGATCATTGATCCTAATGTTACATGCAGATTGTTCTCTCTCACTTTCCTAGATCGGGTTAAATGTTGGTTTGAATCTTTTCCAGCTAATTTGATTCATTCTTTGTTTGAGTTTGTAATTGAGTTTTTATCAGACTTTAACAATTATGATTATGATGAAGTAAGTGATGAATTAAGTTACTTAAGTAAAGAAAATGGTGAATCATTCAATGATTTTGCAATTAGGTTCATTCATGTTTGTACTAGGTTCCCTTTGAAAGAAATATCGCTTATTAATGAGTGGTTTGAATATCTCGTTTCTCTCTCAGACGAGCATGATCAATTAATTGTTAACCAATCTGAATTGAGCACTAACACTCAATCTCAAGATGGTTCAAATTTTGATGTTGATCATGAAGATTTTGAAGCACCACAATTTTTGTCAACTTCTTTCATTTTGGCAAATCATGAGCAACATCATCCTTTACAAAATGCAATTGTCACATCTAATCATTCTTTTCAAACAATGTCTCCTCCCGTCGAAGAAGGAACCTTGACTTTAAAAGACAACAGTTGTCACACTCTAGATTTTATAACTAAAGAAAAAGAGGTTGAATGTGAAGTTGTTAATCATGTGGACGATAAATTTTCCCCTAATTTAGTTGAACAGATCCATGATCAATCAATAGGAGACAAAATCATTAGTCATACTATTAATCAACCTTCTATCTCTAGTGACTTGCCTTCAATTTTTCCCTTGCACGATGAACCAAATTGTTTCTTAAAAACTGTCTCGTATTATTTGAAAGAGAATGCAAAAGAGGATGATCATTTTATACAAGGAGAGGGGACAAAACCAGATTTCGAAACGCATATACCTATCATTTCAAGAGATGCATTCTGTCTCCTTAATTCTTCTACATATTATTCCTTGTACCATGATATTTTTTATCCTAATGTTGTGCGATTTCATGTTCCATATTACCTTGGAGAGAATTCAGCATTATATAATCGGGTACAAAGAGATCACTGAATAGAAGATAAAGAGGGAAATGATTCTTCCCATGAACATATTAATTTTTATTCTCATCAATTATCTGTGGGTAAATCAAGAAATAATTTGAAAGAATCCCGGATTGCATCTTCCTTTGATACATCCCAATTTGTGTTTCGAGAAGGATCTAAATTTTTCCATGATCAATTATTTGAGGTTGAAAAATATAATCAACCAAATAATACTACCAATGATGTTTTATCGGTCGTTCCATCTAGTTCACCTCAAATAGTTAACCTTGAAATATCTAAACTCAATACAAAGTTTCAAGAGAATGAAACACTTATTTTCCGATCGAGAAACATGATAAGTTCTCGCCATCTTGGTCTAACCTTTTTAAAAGATTCTTTCCTTGATAATCTAATACTTTATTCTCACCGGGAATATTTCTCGCATGTGAATTCTTTCAAACCATTGCATGTCAGTAATTGCATTTATCATGATAGTATTGCAGATTGGTTGGAGTATTCATATCTCAAAAAGTTCCCAGGGAACGATAAGATTTTCTTCATTTTATTTAGAGATCAAGGAGGTAACTTCAACACACTCATTTTATATCCTCTAGATGGAGAAAATATGGAACGAAAGGAAAATTGTCAAGAGGATGAGGCACTTCGGTTTAGGCCGATGGTTATGTCAGGTCCCTATAACTCTCACAACCTTCATAATCTCATTCTTTCATATTTTTGTAACCCATATAATGACAAAATTGTCGAATGGCTGGAGGATTCATACAACAAGAATGTTCAAGGGAATGGTAAGATCATGCTTGCCTTGTTTTTAAATGATGATGATAAAGGTGAGTATGATATATTTTTGTCATTTTTCGATATACTACCATTCTTGTTAGTAATATGTGATTTTGTTTCTACTGTAGTATTGGAGTTACTCTGATGGCTACATTGGAAGCATGACTTCACGTAGTATTCTGATTTGTTTAGTAGTTAGGTTAGGTTTAGGAGTAGGTTTTCTTTTAGTTTTATTCCTCATTATTTCTCTTTGTAATAATGCAGTCATGAGCACAAGTGGACGCACCACGAGAACCATAATATGACTATTGTTAGTGAAGTCTGCATGATCATTTTCTCTCTTCTTTTCGTTGAATATTTATTTTCAAAGCCACAGTATTATTATGAAAAATTTAAATGGAAAGTAAAGAGAAAAATAAATATCAATTGTAAATTCAACCCTGACCCGAGGTACCACAAGTAGGACTGATTTCACATCGATGAGGATTTTTCTATTTTCTTTCAGTTTCTCAAGAGATATTTTGCGTGATGTTTTCGGATCCACCTTTGTACATGTTTTTTCTGTTTTGATTTATTTTTGTTTTGTAATTTTGGTTCTTTTCATTATTGTTTGTTTTTATCGCTTTCTGGATAAAACATACTTGCGTCACAGTTTAGTTTGAAGAAGGAAAACATAATGCTTCATCTTAAAATAGTTGTCAAGGACTGTCATAGCGTCAACTGCTGTAATTTCCTAAAATGTAGACTAGTTAAAGAGGTTTTTTTTGTTCAGAATTGATTTCATGGTTCCACTTTGCAATTATGAGCAGACACGACAATCATTAAAAGTTGCTTACGTTGTCCCTTATTTTAAGAAAGAAACTCAAGGATGCCTTCCTGTCCTCAAAATATTAGTTTCATCTGTAAACTATTTTCAGATCATGATGAAGGTTATCAAACAAAAATTAAAAGTCTGGAAAATAACAAGTCTTGTAAAAACTAGAAGTTTCAGTGTCACCCCGCTCTTATGAATGTCTTTAAATTATATCAGATTGTGAATAATTTCTCAAGAGTTGTGGGAAGTGCTTGTAAACCCACCAGGATACTGAATAGGTCTATTGGTAGCGGGTAAATGCATGCATGATTCCAAGACAACTTCGTCGGGGTACTGAACAGGCCCGTCGACAATGAAGCAATGTCAAGTTAAAGAAAATTATCAGGTATAAATTTTGATATTGGTCATAAGCATCCTTCATTTCGAATTGAAAATTCTTGAACATGATAGAGGCGTTAGAGTGGGTTAATTGACATCCCTGTCGAGGCTATGGATGCCTACTGGCAGCAGTGGCCCTATCAGGAGTATTGGAGCCATTCACTTGAACAATGTGGCTCTCATTTTTTAAAATTTGTCACCAGATTTCATTTTAACAGAAAGATGTCTAAAGTTGGACCGTGTAATCATTGTCGAGATGCTTGATATCCTTCAACTGTTCTTTGATCTAGAATCATTCTAACAATCCTAACCTGAACTCATCGGTGATACAGAGATAATTGCTTCACCTAGCAAGTCACCATTGTTGGCAGCCCCACAATATTTTCACTTCTTAAAGCAATGAATAATAAATTCCGTAGTTGCCTCTGCTTAATCATATGAACATTGCTACTTGAAAGATGAGTCTTGGGCTATAAAAGGTTTCTATTTTTCCTAGTTCCCATTTTCATTCTTCATTCATGACTAAAAGCATGAACAAAGCATTGAAACTTATGAATTTATTGCAGTTGAATTTAAGGCTTATTTCCCTAGGAGAATAAATGTTCATACAAACCTTTTTAAGAATGATATTTTGCTTTAAGGCCTATCTCATGTCAATAAAATGGTTGTTTTTAAATTGCTCATTGTTATAAGGTCTACTTTGGACATTTGAATGATACACCAAGAATCGATTGGCATAAGGCTTGTTCATTTAATATTCTTGGTAAATCAACTTTGATTTTAAATTTCTGATTTTCATTTGGATTGTAAAAACGCATCCATTCCTAACCTTTGAAAATCAATCACACTCATCACATAACGTGGAAATTTAACATACCAGGATCGTACCCTGTACGTCGTTTTAGTTGGAAGTTTGATCTAAAAGGCCTCTCATTACGAGCTAGGGTCTTGAGCCTGCTCTGTACTCTAAAACATTCATTACCAGAAATGCCCAAATTTCATGACTGAAACCCCCATTGCTTATGTTATGGTTGCCCTGGTGTGTTCCTAGTTTTTTTTCCATTGTTTTATCTTGGGCTTACCTCCTACCACTACCATCTAAACCCATAGTTGGTCTATTGTCTTTTGTTACAGTCTGTTCAATCCCGTTTTTTTCTTAGCAGAGACACAATTTTACGGGAGAGATTCTGAGCATACCGCTATGAATTAGACCAAAACCTTCAAAACCCAGAACGGAAATGGGCCCTTTTACCTTCATAGCAGATAGTTTCCCTAGAAACTGGATCGTTACAGAGAATTCCTCGACCTTTGGAGGTAAATTTTTCAGAATTCTTGTTTCAGTTAAGATGAGCGTTTTGTTTTATTTTATTTTGTTACAGACATTCCTACAGTGTTGGATAAACCTCTGATAGAGAAACATCATTTTTTTCCTCAATTCACAAGCCATACCCTTTGGAAGAAAGCCCTCAACATGAGGAAATATGCGACCATTTTTATGTGGGAAACAAGATGTTAGTTATGAGATTTCAGAAATTTCTGTGCATGAATCAATTTATCTGCCCTAATCTTAACATAAAATCCCCAGTGGAAACCCTTCCAAATAGTCAACAATTCGACTATGTGGATAACCTTCCACCATGCCTGAGAGGTAATAAGAATTTTACAGGAATCAAACTTGGTAAAGAACCCACAGACAACAATGGGAGCATTCTGACACATGACCATGGATATCCTCAAAAAATTGTTCCAGATCCATGATGTGAGGTTTGCTTGTTTTGAATCGACAAATATTACACAGATATATCTTCCCTTCAATTGCAGATCAACCATCACCACTCAGATTGAATCATTAATGAGGGAAAATCACTAAAGTTCAGTGCTCAAAGGCAAGGGAAGCGCTTGAAAAGAACTAATAAAGAATGTTGAGTGTGTCACAACAATAGTTAACTCTGAGGTCTTATGAGTCAAATATAGCATGCAGTTAAGAGGTAAAGATTTGTTTGTTTATCTCAGTTGTTTTTTTATTTATTTTTTCTATTAATATAGATTTAATTAGATTTTTGTTGTTTAAAATAAAACTAACTACAACTGATTATGTAGCCAGTCTATTCTCATTCGATTTTTTGGAAATTATTGGTTAGTATAATATCTAAACTCCTTTATTTTCGTTTTTCATTTCAGGATATCATGTAGCTGGTGGTGATCTGATGATATGGACAATTTCTGAGCTTATTAGCCATTTCTTTGGCTCATCTTTTGTAAACAAAAACAAGCTTTTTATAGTTTTGAGAGATACAGTGTGATATGGAGTGATTCTATTACCCTCTATTTTGTAATTAGTAAATCATTTTGAGATTTAATCTTATCCCAAAAGATAAGATGTTTGGCTTGACTAAACTCTTTAAATACTAGAGATTTTTGTAATGAAGACATCCTCGCCTGGGGCAGAAGATGGACGTTTGATTTACAGACTTTAATGGAACAACAATGTACATTTCGACTTTATCTTTTTGTGGATGGTGTCTTCATTTAAGTTTGTTTATCCTGATACGATAATAGATTTTGATAGCTTTAGTCTTCATGATTTATTATGTTATTGGGATAATTCCCTTATAAATGTTGTCCATAAATAATGCTTCAGATATTAACCGTGTGATCATCTATTCAGTTTCAATTACAGGATTTCTCCTTTAATTTTCATTGAAAGATTAAATGCAAGGATGTTTGCTAATAGTTTTTTCTTAATGCAATTACTTGCAATCACGAGATCATAGTAACTATTGGTATCATTCTTTCTGTTATTAAAATTTAACTGCCAACATAATTGTTTTTCATTTATTCAGAACAAACTTAAGGTTCCTTGCAGGTTTTTCTCCTGGACAAGGTGGTTAAATATTTTCTGATCGCATAGATGTTTGGATGCATATCATTAGCTCGCTAGAAGGTTAGTTCAATTTCATTTTTCTGCTATTTGTTTGTCACTGAAATTCAAACGTAAAGTGTGGCTTTTGACTAGCTATGCGTTTTTGTTTCATAACATTTTCTTCCATTAGTTTAAAACTTATAAAAGAAAAATCAAAAAAAAAATTATGTGCTTTCTTTATCTTCTTCTTTAGAGCAGTCATTTTCACATTATGTTTAGTAAGTTTAGATTAAAACTTGTAGCCAGTAAATAATATATATAAATGAGAGTTATCTATTTTTTTCTTAAATACGCCTATTACAATCACATTAGAGCATATGTACACATTTATATAGTATTTAGTAATTAGTTATTTATTTCTTTTCTTTTTTATTTTTGTTTCTTTTAGGATTCTTATATTGGCCAATAGAGCCATTAAACCCGTCAGAACGAGTAATACCAAACGGCTTGAGTTACTTAGACAACCCCGGACCAGACTCATTCTTCCAATTGACGAACGGTCATTTTCGCCCATCAACACGATGATATCTCGCTAACCCATGACGCTGCATACTTCGGGTATGTTCATCGACGTGGGCCATTCCATAATAGCCTCTACCTTCACTGGATCCACAACGATACCTTCGTCGGAGATGACATGCCCTAAGTAATGAATCTTTGATTGATAAAAAGAGCATTTCAACAGTTTCCCATATAATTTGTTCTCTCGTAACCATTGTAGTACCAATCGTAAGTGTTCGTCATGTTCTTCCATCATCCCAGAATATATCAAAATATTGTCAATGAATACTTGAACAACCTTGTCCAAGTATTCGTGGAACACCGTGTTCATCAAGCTAAAGAGTACCCCTAGGGAGTTTGTCAGTCCAAACGGTAAAACGATAAACTCATAATGTCCAAACCTCATCCTGAATGCGGTCTTAGGAATGTCTTCCTCCTTGATATGTAACTGGTGATACGTGGATCTCAAGTCGATCTTCGAAAACACAATCGCACCCTTCATTTGATCAAATAGATCGTCTATTCTTGGCAACAGGTATTACTTCTTCATCTTTCCTTGTTCAATTGATGGTAGTCAATGCAGAGTCTCCACAACCCATCCTTCTTTCGCATGAAAATAACAGGTGCACCCCGAGGTGACACACTTGGAGGTATAAGTCCTAGGTCCAACAACTCCTTCAGTTGCATTTTCAACTCTTGTAAATCTGGGGTCAACATCCGATACGACGTTCTTTCCATTGGTTCTGTTCCAAGTTTTAGGTTGATGGTAAATTCCATCTTGGCTTCGGTGACACACCTGGTAATTCTTCTAGGAATCACGTCCACAACTCTCGTACTACCAGAAGGTCTTCTAATCCTTCTGTCATGCCCTAGTCGTTCAGTGCCAAGAATGCATATAAATTACATCCTTGTGCATGTTATTTTGTAGTTGTAGGGAAGAATGATCCTCAGGGATACTCCCTGGTTCCTTCCTACAACTGCACTTCTCCTTCTCTCAATGTCAGTCCATATCGACCGATTCATCTTACCGTTGAGCATTGCATCATGAAATTACCCACCAGTCCATACTAGTTACGTCGTAATAAGATCTTAGGATTGTGACGTTTAGGTCGAACTTTGTTACACTATTCCCTAGGTTAAAGTGATAGTTCATACCCCTTCCTCTAGCTATTCGGTTGGTACCCGAATCCATTTCGACGGATTTAAGCTCCTCCTGTCGAATGCCTTTACCTGAATCCCTTCAACACAGTATTAGGAATAGGGCTCTCTGTAGCACCGAGATCTAACAAATACTAAAATAATGGTTGGCAATGGTACCTGATGCCTTGAGAATAGTGGACTGGTGCTCATCCTGACGGTTATTCACCACGATCATGATTCCTATGGGCCTTGAACACCTTCACAATGATAGTGTGTCCTGTTGACTCGGCCGCTCTGGCCCTCTCAACTGGACAACCACACTGGTAATGTGGCTCTCCACATGTCCAACATCTGGTCTTTGGTCTAGTACTCCATGTCCCTGAAGTCATATTTGTTGGCCCACCAACTTGAAACCTTGGTTTGTTCCGCTGAACAGGCCCAACCGTTGTTGTTGTTGAAGCGGTTGTCTCCTGTAGGGAATTCTCTACTGAGGAACCCGTCATCGTGGTGATGTAAACAAGGGTTCTAGAGACATATCTTGATACCAAAAAGTCTTGTCTAGTTGGCGTCTGATGTTGTTATGCTCGAGATGTCAATAGTCCAAACAATCTTGCAGGAGTCCTTCCCTGACTCCCGCGGTAAATTCTACTACAGCTAAGAGGCCTACTGGACTGCATCATGCAATGTTGAGGCATTTAGACCCTCGCCTTTGCGTGAAGCTGGAGTTAAGGTGGCACATGAACTTGTTGACCTCTAGCTTTTGTGTGTTCAAATGTGGGGCATACCAAAGTATCTTCATAAATCTGATCTCATAATCTGACACCGTATGACCCCTTGTCCTAAGGTGTGGAACTTATCGAGCTAGAGCTCAATGAATTCCTCTGACAATTAATTCTACCAGAACCATTCATCGAACCATTCCCATAACACGGCTTTTATGACCATGTTTAGCTAAGGTAGGAGTGTCTTCCACTTTACAAGAGATCTCCCCTTTAGAAGAACACTGCCATGCAGACCTTCATGTTGGAGGTCGAAATCACGAAGCACGAAGAACATCGCATGACTCTCTAGCCATGCCTCAATGGCTGAGTTTTTTGTGGCACTCGTGCACTTGGGAACTTAACCCTCTCTAGTTTTCCATGAAATCTACCAGTACTGGTGGGGGCACACTGTGGACTGTTAGGGGTACAGGCGCCCTAGCCTTATCTCAGTACAGAAGGTTAGTCAAGGCCTCTGACATTTCCCTGGAAGGACACTGTCATACCCAACGCATCCTGCGCGACAATCTGCTCATGCTCAAGACTTGTTCTTATCCTTGGGGGTTGGGCCCCTCTGGTGTGGGTGCTACTTGAAGCGTCACACCTCCTCTCCTAGCACCATGTTGTAAAACTTTGTGGCATCCTCTAACCATGAGAAAATCATGGATAGGTTAACTTTTTATTTAGCTCTAAGTGATTGATTTAAGTGTATAATTCAGTGGAAGGTGTGTCTATCCACAGTCGCAGGGTTGAACCCACTCTAATACCACATGTAAGATCCCCACCATTACAAGAACAACTGACATACAACAATATTTATTTTATTTTATTTTTGCGTTAGTAATTACATCACCATTAAAGAAACTTCAATGACACATCAGTATATATACACATGAACAACAGAAAGACATCATCAATCATTCACAACATAAATCTGACACAACATTACAATGAAAAGTGATACACAATTCGATGCATTAACACAATTAAATAACAACCCATAGTCATTGCATTCGTACAAATAAATAATGATGAATAGATAACACGAAACATAAAGTGCTCAACTCCGCTCATCAGGATAATCATAAGATCACGCCGCGATAACATGAGATAACATAAAAGTGAATTTAAGGATCATGAAGATAATCATAGGGATCACATAATACACTACCCGCCCAACCTACCCTACAAGGTTAAGACCTCCAGAACACATAAGAAACATTCAAGCCTAGGTTCCCATCGATTTTGACCATTTGAGGTCTCAAGGTTGGCGATTGTTCTGAGGAACAAGGAGGTGTCTACATCCCACTGAAAAAATCAAGTCCAAACTAACTATCCTAAAAAAAAACATCTACGATCATCTAATTTATTAATTCGTTGATCCTAACATTAATTAACCATGGCACAAGGGTAAATGTTATTGTTATCCATCGTACATCAACCTTCAAATATTCAATGTGCGTGAGAGTAAACAAACAACAAACAATTTATTTCATGGCACAACAAATTCGAGTAATAAGTCAATTATACACCATCTGTCTACATGACTCATCATAATGACATTAACTTTAGGACGCATAACATAATGATTTCATTACTAAACTAATCATGCATTATCCTTATGAAGGGCGTCGAGTAATCAAGTTAAACATTATACATCCATCATCAATCCAATGCACAAGAAATCCATTATTAAATCACAACAAAATCAATGGTGCAAGGTAAAAATTCCTTAAATTTCCATGACGCCAAAGTAAATACAAATCATTCAACCATCATAAAGTTATGCGCGCTAGAAACCTAATATCTAAGAAATCATACAATACATTAAAAATGCAGTGTGGACAAGGAGTCCAATTGCTTAACTAGTCATACATCATTATTAAAATCATGGCACAAGTGAACTAACAACTAAATCATTCAGCCATCATTAATAATCATCGCACAAGGAACTCTAAAAACTCAATCAATCCTATAATTGACAAAGGTTCACGGTGCTAAAGTAAATTAATTACATAAACATCCCTACCTTGCATTATTATAGCACAAATTAATCACTCAAATAAAACATAAATCACCTCAATCGATGGCGTAAGAGTAGATATCATAGTTATTTCCATGGCGCATAATTGCGCATTCAATCACTCATTTTTCCATACTTTGTTATTCTTGGGTGCGTAGTAACGATTCAATTGGACACTTGTGCATAATTATCCTATTGATTCGAACAAGAATTATGATTGATGGCTTGGAGGCATGGCTTAAGAAAAAGGGAGAATTCTCCTCACAAAACAATTGGGTACAAAATCAAACTCAAGGGATTGATCATTGAATTTACAAGCAAGTATATTTACATGAAAACTAAGCCTTGCTAAAAGGAGGCGATGCAAATTGAGAAATGGGGTGAGCGAAAACTTGGTCATGAAGAGTCTTCAATCAGAAGAACAGAAAGAGCATGTTCCAAGACTTACGTCATGAATCCAGAGGTGGTAAATAGTAAGAAAATATAAACAAAAACCTTACACCCTTTTTAGCATGTTAGTCTTAGGATTCCTCTTTAATTGCGAATGGAACCTAGGTTCACAATGATATACTTCTAGATGTTTATCGCACCAACCGTAATTAATGCCCCACATCCTACAATGATATATAGCAGAGGAATAAGGATACGAGTTGCATGGAATTCCTCCATGCTCAAGGAAAATATCTTAAACAAAACAAACGCAGATGGAAGGGAGTAAAGGCCAAGAATTCCCTGTTGATCTCAGAGAAAAACCAGGGAAACAAAATTTCCCTAAAGGGGACAAATCTGGTCGTAATCCTCGCAAAAATGCAGTGAAGAGTACAACAACAAAGATGTTGAGCATTAACTGCAACACATAGATTCTTACCATGCAAACGTTGGGTAGTAGGTGCAAACACATCGAGCCTTGGTCTCTCGAATCGTTGAGGATGGACCAAGGGTTGGCGATGGGAAAAGGGTGAAAACACAGAGGTGATTGAGGACGGTTTTGGGCAGGAACCGTGAGAAAAATGCAAAGAGGGTTGAGGACGTTTCTAGGCAGATTTTGTGAGCAAACACAAAGAAGATTGAGGATGGATCTGGGAAGATTTTGTTAGAAAACACAGAGAGGATTGAGCTAGATTGTTGGGAAACAAGGAGAATGCATAGAGCCATGCCCCTCTAGAAATTTCTGAGAAAAAAAATGAAAGGGAAAGTTGTACAATGTATGGGGACGTAGAGCCATACCCCCTCCCTCAACGCAGAGTAAAACGAAAAGAGATGCAGAGGAAAAATCGAAACTAGATGTCGAGCAAGTGTGAAGGTTAATTCACAGAGAAGGTAAATAGAAAACGTTGAGCAAACAAGAAAATCGCAGTGGGATCAGTGGTAAAACATCTGGATAAAAGTGAAAAATTTTGCTGGGTGAAACAAAAAATGCAGAGTGTTTCCAAGTGACTTCCATACAATTTGCAGAAAAAAAAATGCTAGAGAAAATATTCGCTGCCATGAAAGGGTTCAAGGCCCCAAATAAACAATAAATTTCCTTACATTCCAATATATTTTCTGCCACTCATCATCCACCCAAATTTATCGTTTAGGTACAACTAACAACGTATGGAAATATACAACAGGGTTCCTTTAAAAAATTAATATAAAACCCACAATATCATCAATAATTAGCACTGACATACAATATTATTCATAAAAAAAAAATTTAAGAAACAATACAATGCATACCGTAACCAATAAGCTGACGTCAATGTTGATTGAGATTGCCGACGAAGTCCACTTGAACTCACGCCCAGCTCCTTCGCTTGCCAATCATCGTGACCTCACCGGTACCTCCCAGCTAACGCTAGGGGTACTCATCTTCCCCCTTCGTACCCTAAGCTACAAAGGGGCCACAAGCGCTAATAACCAGAGAAAACTCTAGATCCCAGCTCACCTCGCAAGGTCGAGCTACCACCCCCTTCGAGCTGGGCATCCCAACTCCCATAAGGTAAAATCAGTCAAGAAAAATATCGACAACGTAACCTTACGCCTACCAGACGAGATCCATACTCCTCCTCCACCATCCTTTTTATAGAGTTTTCTTAGTGATTACTTTCCCAAACCCTCTTTAAACTATTTTTATTAAATTTAATTAGGATAAACCTCCCCCATACACATGTCACCCGATCCCTTAGTTGCACCAGAAAACCAATTTATTAATTAATTAAATTTGCCTATTTCCCTCACCCACCTAAAAGCGTTCCTAAAAATTCTCCTCGGTGTCCCTTTATTCCCTTACATTTCTTAAAATAAATTAAATAAATCAACTATCATAACTTTGTTTCAAATTTAATCCAAAAAACATCCACTTCCAAGACCAAAACATTCATTGTTCATCAATTGTATGCAAACTGCTTGTTGTCTTAATAGCAATTAAATTTCCCAAAAATCCTTAATTTATAACAGTCTATGCATTATAAATTATGTAAACTTTTTCCATTCAACAATATTGTATATTATAACGTTGATCTCTCATTTTTAAGATAAATAAAACATGCACAACAAAATGCTCAACATCTATCCCTGATAATCAATAATGCACCATGATAAACAATCAACAATCATTGTTGATCAATTTCAACAATTGGGCCCAACTTAAATGTACATGTGTCTTTTTAAAAAATGTGGATAGACTTAAAAGCATGCCTGATCATACATAGGTCTTCAATCATATCAATCGACAAAATCTTGAATTGATAATAACAGTCAACCCAGACATAAACCCCAAGCTTGATCTCTTTGTGTATCATCATATATAACTTCCTTTTTAAAAAATTGATAGTCTGCACGATGATTCCAATATAACTATATCATATATGAAGTGAATAGAACTAAACTGACACATAAGCACATTTTTTAACTTGCTAGAACCCTAATCGGGCTTGGTAACCTCACCTAGGTGTCTTCTTGAGAAATCAAAATCATACTGAATTAAACACAGTGATCGATACCATAATGAATAGAAAGACAGATCTCGACTGTAAGCAACCACTCATTTCCTTTCTTATTTTTTCAAACAATTTCAATGTAGAAGGACCTCACAGAGATTCAACCGAAAAGGATGGGTTTATAAATGATAGAGCATGTCTCTTTAAAATTCCACAATCATTAACTGATAACCCGACACTTGAAAAAACTCAGAATATGCTCGAGGAGAGAAGAGACAGTCAGAGTCTGAGTCAAGCTCTTAAAAAAATCAAATGCAGAGAGGCAACGAAAGCATGTTTGTCCTTTTAAACAAAAACCCAGAGAGTTGACAGTCTTCCAAGATTTATATCCATTTTACCATTGATTAACAATCAGAATCCAAAATACAATGTTGAAAAAAAAACAACAGTGAGCCACACAGTCCTTCGACTTATTACTCCAAGCCCTTGATGAAACCATACATTAACGCCCGAGGAGAGACACATGCAATTCGAGTAAAATAACCTAGTGCACACAGGTGCCTCTAACACTTGCAGATAAGAGACGAGGGTTAACTTAACAGTGGTGGGTATTCAAACATAGAGATATAATGTCTCTTCCAATCACCTAGGAGGTTAATAAATTTTGACACAATAACAGTGAGGACACACACATTCTTTGTGAAAGAATGCCAAGATATAACTCGTATCAATTCAATACCCACATAGGCCTGTATTAACGTTTGGGGCCAACCAAGACTGGTTCTTTGGGACACTTTCAGTGAAAATACAGTAAGAACGGGCCATCAACCACAACTCAGGGTTTAAAGAAAATAACACACCAGCTGTTGGCAATTGCTCCGCAGCTGGATTACCACAACAACCGAGAGGGAAACGAGTTGACAAACACTGATACACATAATGGTGAATAAAAACCCTCAACCATCAAACTCAGAGCCTTATTGCACCACTGTCACTATTATTCCACAGAGACCTGTCATAAAAACCACACTAACTGAACAAACAACCAACATTCAAACTTAATAATACCCATTTCTTTGCTTACAATTTCCAACATTTTACAGTCATCACAAAGAGCCATAACACCATAATTACACACAGTTGAAAATCTCAAGAACACACAGAATCCAAGCATCACTGAGCCACCATTTGGTTCATAAAACAGAGAATCCATCATGGATGGAGAGAAAAGAACCATACTTGTGAGAAAAACACTAAAATGACGAGTTTTTTGAGATTTCTCTTCCAAAAACCTGAAAACATAGAGCTTCAGAACCAACAGAGAGACAATACAACAATGAAACAATGTTGGGGTGACAGGTGATAGGGAAGGTTTGGAGTGACGTGCAATAAATGCACATTGCTTCCTCACCTGGCCCCATTCAATTCCAAGTACGAGACA
This sequence comes from Picea sitchensis, assembly GCA_010110895.2. Taxonomy (NCBI): domain Eukaryota; kingdom Viridiplantae; phylum Streptophyta; class Pinopsida; order Pinales; family Pinaceae; genus Picea; species Picea sitchensis. Next base: position 9,881 of record SNQJ01S0096444.1, on the reverse strand, counting down.
ACCTAATAAGCATAAAATCCACCAATAAATCAAACCATATAACCAATGCATAATCAATGCCAATCCATCTTAAGATCTGAGACCATATCTATTGCATAGTGTGCCACCCAATATATTCCATATGTTAACCTTTTCCATAAATCCACACAATAATCCACATCAACATTGCTATATGTGCCTCCATTTGACTTTAATTAAATTTGCATATCCCATTAACCAAACCATAGTATAATAGTTAGGACTAACACTTGTATCCATCAATCTTTTCATTTGAAGTTTGCATGTAGTCTTTTTACATAGTTTCTTTCCTTTTTCTATAATTTTAGAACCTTTTTTATAGTTTTTTTCATTTTTTTTTATCAAGCTCTCATTAAGTATCCTTTGCATATATGTGGCTAAGTAATCAACATATGAATTAGTAACAAGGTTATAACATAACACCTGTAAACAACATGATCCTCATATTCATGGAGATTGTTCTGTGTCGCAAGTGATTACCAAAAGCATTCCACAATAATGCATTATCCACTTATTATCACGCCAAATGAAACCAAGATTGCATCATCAAAAATGTAGGATTGTGTAGGAAACATCATAACAACAGAAAACTATGTGTAATATGTCTATCCTTGCACCTATAGTCTACAAGGGGGTCCCACCTACTAGTATTATATTATTATCATAATTAAATAATAGCGCTTTAGCAATGCTTTGCAGGCAAAATTCATCGTTACTTTAATCGTCAACAATGTGTACCAAGGTTAGGAATGTAACCTTTTATTCATATTTAATAAGACAACAAGAGAGAATAACACTCAAATGAATGTTGGTTTCTCCTGGTTAAGGGTTCCAGGGAAAAATCTCGGTGTACTATGTGATTTATTCTTTCGTTTACGTTCTTGATTAAATTATTATTCTCTTCTTATAGGATTAGTGTGGAAGTGCCCTTCATTTCTTGACATGTGGTATGAGAGCATAGGTTTTCCTGACAAGTGAGTGATCAGAGTGGTGTTATGCTTTGGTGAGTATATGATATCTTGATTTACCAATCTTGAATCTGAGAACTAAATTCTAGGTATAGTAAGAGTTGTAAGACATAAATTGTGTTAAATATCGTGGTAAAGAGTGGCAAGTAGTTTCAGAATAGAGATAGAAAAATTCAATGACCATAATTTTGAGCTTTGGAAGCTTAAAATGGAACATCTTCTTGTGGATCGAGAACAATGGACAATGGTTTGTCCAGGTACCCAACCGACAGGAAGAAGAGAAAGAAGTATGATTTAACTTTGTCTTGCAAATTTGGTGTTATTGAATGTCTCAGGTGAAGATTCAACCAAGAACCTATGGGACAAGATGGGAAGCTTATACCAGTCGTAATATCTGGTAAATAAGTTATTTCTCGGAAATAAATTGTATCTTCTGAGGATTAGTGATGCCATTTCGATGACTGGTCATTTAAATTCATTTAATACTGTGTTAAGCTAGTTATCATATATGGATATTAAGATCATTGATGAAGATAAATGTATCATCCTATTATGTTCTTTTCTAGACTCTTCGGATAGATTAGTCATGGCTATTGGGAGTAATACAACCACATTAGCACTGGAGGATGTGTTTTCTTCTCTATTGTCCAAATAAATGGGAAGAAAGAACATGGAAGGATCAACCAAATATGCTCTAGTACTGAGAGGTTGACCGATAGACAGAGATAAAGGAAACTTCTCTGATAGAAAGTTAAATTCAAAGGGTAGATCTAAATCCCCTGTTCGGTTGACACAAAGATGTTGAAAATGTGATAATGTTAGGCATTATAAAAAGGACTGTACATCGAAGGAAACAAAATTTAGTGTTGGATCCGGCAAGAAGAAGTCGACTGAGAGAGACGACCTCAGACAAGGGAGGTGATGTGTATATAGTGTCGACCAATACATAATCAGCTTAAGATGTCTGGTTAATCGACTCAGGAGAATCCTATCATATGAAACTACATAAAAATGGTTCTGTGAGTATGAATGATATGATGGGGGTGATGTGTTCTTGGGGGACGACTCGACAACTAGAATTGTCCGACAGGAAAGAGTCTGACTCACACTACAAGATAGGAGGAAAATAACCCTTTCAAGTGTGATAAACATTCCAAGTTTGGAAAGAAACCTGATATCTATCAGCAAGATAAGGGATGAAGACGTGCATACTCTGTTTCAAAAGGATTCGTGCAAGATGGTCAGAGGTGCGATGGTATTAATGAAAGGAGTTTAGATTGGTACCTTATACAAGATGTTAGGGAATGTCGACTCGAATGGATGCAACAACATTGTTTCTCCTGAAATCAACTTGACTGCGACTCGACCCGAATCAATGTCAACACAACTCGACTTGACTCGAGCCAATTTGTCTCAAACCGACTCAACAAGACATGATGATATTGACCCGACCAGGTTATGGAATGAGAGGATGAGACACATTGGAGAAAAATGACTTTGAACTATGCAAAGAAAATTGATGGTCGAACGTTTTCCTGAATGTGATTTAGAAGTCAACTTTTGTGAACATTTCATATATGGAAAACAAAGTCGGGTAAGGTTCCCATCTAGAGTGACAAGGGAAAATGAGATTCTAGAACTGGTGCATAGTGATATGTTTGGACTAGTTACAATACCTTCACTTGGTGGATCCCTATATTATGTCTCATTTATATATGATTTCTCCAGGAAGACATGGATATATTTCCTGAGGAATAAATCATAGGTTTTTGACAAATTTAAGGAGTTTAAAGCTCTTGTGGAAAACCAGACAAATAAGAGGATTAAACTGTTGAGGACTATAAATGGTGGTGAATTCTTTGGAAATGAATTTGATAAGTTCTGTAAGCAGTGTGGCATAGAATGAAAAAATACCACACCATATACCCCACAACAAAATGAGTTGCCGAGAGAATGAGCAGAACATTGATGGATAAGGCAAGGAGCATGCTCAGTGGTGTCAATATTGCACAATAATTCTAGACATAGGCAATTGAGATTGCAAGATATATGGTGAATATGTCTCCTTCATCGGTGCTATTTGACATGACTCCAAATGAGGTATGATACGGTAGAAGACTTCAGTGGCACATCTCAAGGTATTTTGCTGTGATGCATTTGTGCATGTTCCCAAGGAAAAGAGGATCAAGTTGTACAAGAAGGAAGTCAAATGTATTTTCATCAGATATAAAGAAGGGATGAAAGGATATAAGATATGGGATCCTACATCAAGGAGAACAGTGTAAAATCGAGATGTGGTCTTCAGATAAGTAAGAGGTAAATTCAATCTTGAGGAAGTTTTTCAGACCAAGAATAATCCTGATACAGTGTGGTTTGAATTGAGGAATGAAGAAGATGATTCATATGAGTCGACTGAATCTGAGGAAGATCTGTAGCAACTAAATCCAGTGGTAAGGAGGTCAGAAAGAATAATAAAACCAATTAATAGGTATAGTCTGGCCAACTTCCATTTCACATTTGTGCTAACTTCCATTGACGATGATCCCAATTCGGTTGGTGAAGCAGTCGACTCGGTAGGGGGTAGACTCTGGAAGGATGCCATGGTAGAAGATATGGAATCCTTGTACAGGAATGAGACATGGGATTTATTCAATTTACTTAGTGGAAGAAATCCCATTGGTAGCAAGTGGGTGTTCAAGAAGAAGATGAATGTCGCAAGACAATTCAAGAAGTTCAAAGCTCGAGTGGTAGCGAAAGGTTATTCCCAAGTCAAGGGAGTCAACTTCGGTTATATTTTTTTCCCTTGTTGAAAAAATAAATTTCATTAGAGTACTAATGTCTTTGGCTGCAACATTCAATCTAGAGATAGAACAGATGGATGTGAAGACAAATTTCTTACATGGGGACCTGGAAGAAGAAATCTACATGAAACAACCTGAAGGATTTGTATTAAAGGGAAAGCAAAAGTTGGTGTGAAAACTTAAAAGATCCCTTTATGGTCGAAATAAATCACCAAGGATGTGGTACCATAAATTTGACACAGACATCCTTAGTTTGGGATTTGTGAGAAGAAAAAATGATCACTGCATATATTCCAAGGAAGAAGGTGGGCATTTCATATATGTATTTTTGTATGTCGATGACATGTTGTTGATTGGAAACAATATGGACACAATAAAGGAGGTGAAGAAGAAACTATCCTCCAAGTTTGACATGAAGGATCTCGATACAACTAACTTCATTTTGGGAATAGAGATTAAGAGAGATTGAGCCTTTAGAAATATTTGGTTAAATCATATGAAGTATATTGAAATAGTTCTGAAACAATTCAACATGCAAGATTGCAAACTGGTGAAGGTGCCAATTCTCGTGGGAGCAAGGCTTTCTGCTAAATAGTTTCCAAAGACAGGAATAAATAGAGGACATGGCATGTGTTCCCTATGGAAGTGTTGTTGGTAGTATAATGTATGTGATTGTCTGCACTCAACCAAACATTTCCCATGCAATGGGAGTGTTGAGCAGGGACATGTCGACACCTAGAAAGGAGAACTAGACAATTGTCAAGAGAGTATTCAGGTATTTATGTGGCAGAAAGTACTATGCTATATGCAACCAAGGAAAACTTGGAGGTGATAATGGTAAAGTAAATGTGCATGGATTTGTCGATGTTGATTGGGCTGGAGATCTAGATCAATGGAGTTCGACCAATGGATATGTCTTCAAGATGGTCGGTGGAGCAATAAGCTAGATGAGTAAGTGACAGGCGTTTGTAGCCTTGTCAATAACAGAAGATAAATACATGCTAGCCACTCATGGAATCAAAGGAGCAGTATGGCTTCAAAGGTTGTGTTCAAGAATCGAGTTTGAAAAGTGAGCTATGAAGGTGACTTGTGACAGTCAAAGAGAAATATTTATGGAAAATAACCCTTCTTATCATTCAAAAACTAAGCACATTGATGTACAATACCATTTTGTGAGGAATATGGTGGAAAGCAACAAGGTGCTATTGGAGAAAGTAGACATGTTGGAAAACATAGAAAACTTGTTGACCAAGTCTGTGAGTGTTATGAAGTTATCTTGGTGCACAGAGGCAATGGGAATTGCTTCCTCGGGTCTGTGAATGAAAGTTCAGGAATCTCATGTTTTAGCAAAGAAGACAATAAGTGGGAGAATGTTGGATTTTTATATTCTTTGCGATGCAAGTCGAGTCAAGGTAGATCGACTAACGGTTGAAGGTTGAGGTGGATAGACATCAAGTCGAAGGTCGAGGGAGTTGACCAGGAAAATTCAAAGTCGAAGATATCAACAGAAAATTCAAACGATAAGAGGTTGAAGTGTGGGAATGAGACGACAGACTAGAGACCAAATGAAGGCCGAATGGTAGTCGACTGGTAACCCGACTGTAATGAAATCCTGGGATTTGTGGGATTTGTAGCCAATAATATGCACGGATCTGTAACCATTTTTGGGCGCCAATATTTAGGATTTTTCCTATTGTAAATCCTATATAGATGCGTGTTGTAACTCTGTACATGGTAATGTGAGAATGAAAAATGTTGTAATGCTAATGCATGGTAAATCGTAGGTTGTTGGTCATGCATATGTAAGCCGAATTGGCTACAAGGTTGTTCTTTCACAGGAAAGAGGGTATGATGTTGATTGTGTCTTAGGTGTGAACCAAGGTTAGGCATGTAACCTTTTATTCATATTGAATAAGAAAACAAGAGAGTAGAACTCTAAAAGAATTTTGGTTTCTCCCGATTAAGGGTTCTAGGGTAAAATATCAGTGTACTAAGTGATTGCTTGTTTCATTTGCATTCTTGATTAAATTATTCTCCTCTTATGCTAGGATTATTGTGGAAGTGCCCTGCATTTCCTAAAAAATAGATTATCTTTGAAGGGATTTATGTCGTAGGTCGGGCAACAATGTTGGATGACGCGAAGATTGCTCCCTTGGCAGATCCATCTAACGGTGTATGACTACGGGTGTGGTGATGTTGGTAGAGACAATCGCTTGAAGACCTCTACTAAGATGAGGTTCTTATGGCTACCACTATCAACGATGAAGTGTAGTGGAGTACCCTTCACCCACATATGTAAATGAAAGAGGCACTCACCTTCCTCTGTTTCATCTGATTCATTGGGATAGACCTTGGTGGTGGTAGCAACGGTGGCACTGAGTTCTGCATCAATGATTTGTCTCCCTTTTTTTGGTTCTAAATTAGAGTTGGAGATTTCATTTGATTAAGACGATTTCAACTTGGCCACCAATGACTTCTTTGAGCGGCATTCAATGGTGTTATGCGAGGGTCTCTTATGGAATTCACACCATTTCCCAGTGTCATTTTGTCTTCCCATTGTCTTTCTTTGTTTGTTGTTTGGACTGGTTGTCCTGAGGATGCCAATCCTTGTTTTGCCTTTTGTTATGTGGGTTGGGTTTGCCTTTTACTTGGTTCTGATATGAGGGGTTGGAAGAACCAAATTGTCACATCTTATGTTTAATCTTCTGCTCGGTTCTGACAACATATCAATAGGTCGCGCCCAAGGATGTAATGTCCAGAAACTCCATTTTTGTCTGGATGTATCTATGCAGACCACCATGGTACTTGAGCACCATGTGTCACTTAAAGTCTTTGATACCTAGCTCAATGTGCAAGGTATGTAAGAGATTGGTGAACTCTGGCACTGTTTGGTCTCTTTCCTACTGCAGTGTGGTCCATCTTGTATACAAGTTGTCATAACTTCCAACAGGGTAGTATTTTTCCTTGGTAGCATCCATGAAGGAACCCCGAGTAGGTGCAACTACAAATAATTTAGATCCCTCTTTTTCCTTTTGCTCACAGAAATTCTCCCATGAATCTTTGACATGGGGGATGACCCTTGAGGAGTGCAAATGTAATGTTTTCTCTATCAGAAAAGTCGTGGATAGAAAAATACCCTTCTAGAAGGTTTAACCATTTATCCATGGCATCCACATCTATTTGGCCTTCAAATATAGGAATATCAAACTTGATATATAAATTGAATGGGGTGGAACCTCTGCTTGAGGTAGATTCTTCGCTTGTCGAAAACCGTCAAAGGAAATTTTGTGCAAAGTTGTCCATCATCTCGTTCCTTTGTCACTCGAGGGCTTCCTCGAGCAACATTTTGAAAGGATCTCCTGTCCCATCATCTTTCTTTCCTCTCTCCATGGAAGGTTTCTTGGGTGTGCGAGAGAGGGTACCCTCAAGAAAAACAAGATTGAGACCCATCTCTCTATACCCTGACCTCGTCGGGGACATGCACTAAAAAAAAGACAAGGAACACACTTCTCTAATACCACTGATCCAAATTTATGAACAGAATGAAATGAAAACAAAGATCTATAATATTAACAAGAGACATAGTGAATAATAACAGAGATATAGTAAAACTTGAATTCTATTAAATAAGAAATATTCTAAAACTGTAAACATGCATACTAGAACAAGCTTGCTAGAATGGTGGTAGCTTATCTCTGAGAAGAGATGTGACGACTATGCTCATTCGCAAGAAGATGAGTACAATGAGGCTCCAAAATCCTGTTTAAATCAAACATGAATGACAAAACCCTAGACATCAAAAAACCTAACCCTAGGAGATGAAGCACCAAAAGTCATGTGGGCCCCGATGGGGTAAGTTGGTATATTAACTTCCCATGGTCGTAAATTTTGCATACGATCTTCGTTTTAGGCACATGATAACCTGTTAGAAAGGTCTATCCGAGGAATACACATTATGTCATCACACTCTAACTTTGTTTACAATATGATTGTGGTGGGCCCAAAAAATGTTGTTTAGGGCCTCAAAACAACCCAAGAAGTTCAGGACCTAAAAATCTATAAAAAAAACTGCTAAGATGAGAACTGAAACTACCAAGATGACATATGTATGTGAGCCTATTTGAATAGGCAGGTGGCCACTGATATACACTTGGATCCAACTTATGCCTCATTTCTTGGTCTTAGTGGTCTAGGGATAACCCCCTTGAGCCGGAGGAAAGTCATACTAAAGTGCAGAGGATAGGTTATTGAGGTGAGAATGCTGATTTTCCTAACAATTTTCAATTGAGTTGTACCTTTTGGATTAGGGATTTTATCATTAAGTATAATTTTCCAAGGGGGGTAGGGTATGTGTAGCTCCATAGACTATGCAGTCAATTTGTTGCATGGAGGGGTTTCCTTGTCCCACAAACAAGGGGGTCTCATACATCAATTTCACATCTGGCTAGGTTGTGACTTTAAATTAAATTATTATTATTATTATTATTATATATTATTATTATTATTATTAAAAAGTTTATATCAAAAAATAGATAGTAATATATGAAAACATGTTTTTACTTGTTCGTCTTCAGGTTTTTATAAGAACACACCACAAAAATATATACAAGTTGTATCTGGTATAGATTTCAGAAGTATCCTTACAAGGTATATATATTGTACAGGTTTGAGCCATATCCATATCAAATATATATATCCATGGAGGTTCTACAAGGTCATATTTCTCATAAGTCGGACCATTTACTTCCAAAATATCTCTAGATAGTAGTTGGGCACATTGTTCCACCTCGCAAAATTGGCATAGATAAGGGATGAGATACTTCTTAAGCCAACTTCAAGTGTGCTCAAGACTCAAACTAGCTTCCAGCTGAGACAAAACACTTTATGGCATTATAGAGAGAGACTACTATGTCTTTCAAGATTTGCACAACTCGCTTCCAACATTCTTTCGGAATACAAATCAAATATGCCTTGAACTTCTTACTAAAGAATCCACTCTGTACCAATAAAAACTTCTAACACCTTAGCCTACAACTATTAGACACAAGGATTGACCAATTACCTCATTTTTCATTCTATACACAAGAGCCCAGGTTGGAATATTCATATAATCAAAATATAATAAATTAGAAGTTTGTCAACACTGCACCATCCATCAGGTAACCCTGAGATCCAATAAACTCATAGGAGAAAACAACACCAACAAGGAGTCTTATCTCAAATGGTACTAAGCACTTCATGCCTGAACCAACATATCACCCACTTCTACCTCACCTCCTCTTCCTTGGATGTAAAGACAGACATCAATACAATCCCAAGTTCACCTCCCAGATGTTGGTTGTAGCTCAAGACATAGATCAAGAAATCCTTAGCTTGAGGATATCTAAAAGATTGGGATGGCACAACATTGCCTACTTATTATTGATACATGTGCAATGCTAGAGTCTTTTTCTTTCTAAGCTTTCTATAATGTTTGGAAATTTACATCCATTATGGTGAGATAAGTCCTTCTCCCCAAAAGCTTTGTTTTTTGACATGTTACTCTTACGTATTTGAATTTGTACTCGTATGTTTATTTCTAATTTTCTTCTTTCCCAGTTTTAATTTTTTTAGATATGATACAAGTCTTGTCCCATTGATGCTTCGCAGTCCCATTACCCACTTTTTTTCTATGAATGAAAATTAATATAATAGTTTTCTTTATTTCTATTAATTTTCCCCATTGACTAGTTAGACGATTTCAAATGTAGAATTTGAAGGACAAAGTTTCACCACAAACAATTGCAATGACATATTTTTGTATCACATCAATATCATCATCAACAAGATTCTATCACTAGCCATCAAATCCCAAGCTTGCTTGTAGAATATTGTCCTCAAATAAATATCTATCTTGGTATCAAAGACTAATTCAGCCATTTGTAACATTCAAATCATACACAGTGATCCAGATAATGAAACATAGATGCCGAACCTCTTTGTAATCAAGACGGTTGTGAGCTTCTTAAATTTGATAAACAAAGAAAAATAGGATATATTGCATGGTAGTATATTCAATAAAATATTTAAACTGTAGAGAAGGGACATGATGCCA
>SNQJ01S0096443.1:0-27430 GCA_010110895.2 Picea sitchensis | reverse complement strand
AATTAATATTATAATTAAAATCTATCAAAGTTTTTGAAATTAATAACCTTTCAAATATCTTTGCCACCAAATCTTGACCTTTTCTCCCATTGAGCCAAGTTTGAGATAATTTTTGGGTTTCCAATCAATCATCTTATTCTTCTCAATCCAGTTAGAGAAAAATATATCCGGAGAATCCTAGCTTGGACGTGCCTCCCATACCTCCCAAATTTAGAGTATGAAATCAATATCCCCACCTAAAATTAAATTTGGGACCTCAAGAACCCCTGAATTTCTCATTCCTTCCCAAAAGGGAATCTTGTCATCATATGGCCCGTATATGTTAATAAGCCTAAGAGATCACTTAAGATAACGATCCTCCAAATACACTATGATCCTAGAGAGAATAATCGAGGAGAAAAAATACTTAATCCTAGGATCGATGCTGAGAGAAGCCCCTCTAAAATCCCCACAGATTCGATGGAGTAGAATGACCAATCTCTAAGAAAAATACGAAAAACAATTGTTTATTTTGAACCACTACACATCGTTTCCTAAACCATAATAAAATCTGGCATGATATCCAACACAAGCCTATTGAGGGATAATACCTTATGAGAACCCCAAAATCCCCTAGAATTAAAGGATAAAAAAATCATTTGCAAGCCCCCTCTTGGGCTCTCCCATCTCTAAGGGCCCAGGAAATTGTCAATTCCTTCCCGCTTTGTATTTCCTTCAATGCTTTTGAATGGGTGATCAATATTGACGATTTTCGACTAACATGACTACCCCTTCCCTTTTCTAACTCTAGAAATCCAACGTAAATTAACTCCTCAAGTTTCTTCGACTTAGAATGAAGCATATAATCATATTTAACAAATAATCTAGATGAAAGGGAAAAGGAGGATGTTGGAGAAAAATTGGAGATTGGGGCTCTTAGAGGTTACCAACAAAGATACAGTTGGGGACCTATAATCATAGGTAACTTGATTCTTCAGTTGTTGATTTGGCATTCCTCCCGTGATGAAGACATCTGGCTCAGTTGATTCCATTTTCCCCTCTATACATTTTCTCCTGATCCTTCATCACCCTGCTACATCCTTCATCCACCTCTGCGCCACTCACTCCCTTATCCATTTGTCCCATTGGCTACATCTCGCCCGCCACTCATCCATGAATGAACAAACTTAGGCTAAAAAGAACAATAGATTAATAATGTTAGTAATAAAATTAGTATAGTTAGTTTAACTAAAATATGTTAGACTAGTTAATAATTAATTAATTAATAATCAGTAGTTATGTTAGTTGTTTAAACTTAGCAATTACATTAGTGTTTGATTAATCAAAAAACAATTAAAAACAATTAAAAAATAAATAAAACATAAAAATAAAATAAATCATAAATAAAAACTAAACTATATAGTTAAAACAAAAATTTAAAATAAAGCATATAATATTAAAACAAACATATAACAAATAATTAAAACAAAATATAAATAAAACAAAACAAATTAAAATGTAAAAGAAACAATAAAAGAAAACAAATAATAAAAACAAAAAATAAAAAATAAAAATCAAAACACTTTATCCTAAGTTTTCTACTCGCTCCCCGTACATGTCGGACCCCCCCCTCATGTCCCATCAATACCAAGGGGGTCCGATATCCAAAACCACCCAGGAAAGGTGTCACCTCCTGGTGAAATCGGACCCCCCTCCCAATACCGCTTACCACTTCAAGGAGTTTGACTAAAACCACTCTCCCTCCAAAACAACCCTCCCAAAATTTTCAAAAATTGTTTTTGTTTGTTCATCACGTCATCTTTCGAAGAGGATTTCGGGCAAACGAAAATGAATTTTGAAAAACCAAGGTATTTCTCTGTAATATTCCGAAGAACAAAATTCTCTCTCCGTTTTTGCACAGATATCACCATTTGGGAGAATCGAAGCTATCTTTCAGCCTAATTTTTCAGATTTTCAATTTTCCCTGTTTCAGTCCTGATTTTGTGGGAGCTGTTTCAGCGAGCTGGAGCTGAATTTGGAGAAACAAAAGGAGAATTTTGTCCATAACATGTTCATCTAAAATATCATTCTCTATATTGTGCATAGGTGTAACTGATAAAGAGAAAACAATGTCTGAGCATACCCCTTTTTTGCAGAAATTCAGCCCGGTTTTTATGGAGAACAGTTCAGGATTTTCAACGATTTTACTTCTATTTTTGGCCGAGGTGGTTAAATTATACCTCCTAAGACTGGGAAGAATTCGTTTTATATATTTTAATAATTAAAATGTGAGGTGGTTGATGATTGATTATTTTTTGATTCAAGCCCCTCAAGGGATATTGTGTAATTTTCCAGAGGATCCACCAGAAATAAAGAGGCTCGACCTGCAGGATTCTTGTGCAGAACTCCTTGGTGATGTTTTCCTTTCTCAGTAATCATTTTATTACTTCTATAAAAACCATTTCATGTATCCCCTAGTCTAGTCATTAAAGGAAAGATTAAGAACAAAATTTATGCACACATACTCTGTCTCTGGTCCTTTATTGACCTGCATCTTTTCAACTGAAATTGGGATAAGAAATTCTTAACTGCTCCTATGCCCTATATATCTTCCTCCTTTCTTCTATTTCATTTCATTTGATCAAATTAGATCCAACAGTTTTGCTAAAATTCCCTATGGGAAGAACTCATCCTAAAGCCTGTTATAGATCCTTGTTCTTGAGGACAGACCCCATGGCCCAATGGAAATGAAAGTTTTAAATCTCCCATATACTTCAAATCCAAAATCAAACCCCATACTTCATAAATATCCTAATATCCTATTCCAAACAAATCCAAATTTTACAGAGAGATCCCTCTCTGAGTCTTGGAGGGTTGGATCCAAGACTTGAAGTGGTTTTGATTTTGACTCTGTGACTGCCTCCATAGCCTTCGGAAAATTACAGAGTGCTAATAGAATGGAGACCATACTGGAGAACTTTCTCCAGTAGTGCACTTCAAGTTCCATATCTAATCACTAATGGTGGATAGTGACCAGACACAAGAAGGTTGGAATCATTTACCTAGAAACTCCAACGAGCTCTAGATTGGTTTTGATTCTAATACTCCACTGTAGGAAGAACCTAAAACATGGCAAGGCAACCTGGAAAGATTAGGTATTCAAACTCAAATTGTATCCAAGATATTGTTGGCTTTATCTGTAATTGTATTCTCTCCTATTATAATCATGGTCAAGAATTAATTGTTGAATCTCATAATGATCATGTTCAAGATGAAGAACCTTAAACGATTCAACCTTTACCTATAGCTATTGTATACACTCCCATTTATGTAGATAGCCCAGTAAGACACAAATCTCATGCTTCATCTCCTCCCATGGTTGAAATTCCAGGTAACCATCAACCCCTTTCTTTACCTCTTATATCTACAAAGGTCCCAAACAGATACAAACCTCTAGTTTTACCTTCCATTCTCCATGACTTCCCTGCTAATTATAGCAAAAACCTTCCCAGGTTTGATGTAGAGAATGCCAATATCACTGTTGAAAAAAACATCCATAGGTTTGAAGATTTCCTTCACCTTTATGAGGTTGAAGATGATGATGTCTATATCAGGATGTTTGCCTTGTCTTTGCAAGGTAAAGTTAAAAATTGGTTTAAAAACCTTCCAACTGCAAGCATTATAAATTTTCATTAGTTTGTAAAAATTTTCTTAGATCAATGGGTGATCATGAGAAATGTTTTTCTCATCCTAGAAGAATATGACCATTTGAAAAGGCAACCAGGGGAGACAATACCTTAGTTTCCAGAAAGATTCAATAAGGTATATCATGCAATGCCTGCTGATATAAGGTCGCCCATAGGATCATCCCACTTGCATTACCCAGATGCCTTTGATCCTGACATGGCATTCCAATTAAGAGAAAGGAACACTGCAACACTTGAAGAAATGAAAAAGGTTGCAGTTGATGTGGAAGCTAACTTGCTGAACCAAAAGGCAAAGTTAAAGGTAGAAGAGAAAGATATAATAGAAAAGGAATGAATGACATCTTCAGAAGTGAAACTAGATGTTCTGGCCAACATTGTAAGAGAGATGATGCAGAAGATTAGAAGGAAAGATGAGCTTGTTGTTTGAAGATCTTATGTTCCATTAGTGCCAGAACATACAAGGATCAATGTCCCCAAACACTTTGCAGCCTGACCTCAGTATTCTGAACCACCAAAGGATTATTTCTTGTATTCAATTCACAATAGAGTCGAAGATGAAGTTCAAAATCAGAAGATGGAGGAAGATTCTCCTGATACGATATGCATGTTCAATGGAATTTCATCCATGGATGATTCACCCAAGCTTGATCGGTACAATGATGATTATACCACATTGTATTTTTCAAAGAAATCAGCCACATATGATTGGGAGGAAGAAGATCATTTTCAATCCCAACAGGACAATCAATCTGTACATGGAAATTATGACAACAATGATCAAAGTGCAGAAAATCTCAGAGTAAGTGGAAACACTCTACACTTATGTTTAACTTCTTTTCAATTTTTGAGATAAAATTGTAAGCAAGTTGTCAATAGTAGACAGGGACAATGTTATGATGAACTAGGTGAAGATGCCATAGCTGATATGGAGATTGTTCTCAACCCAAAATTGCAGCCCTCGACCTACTTTGATTTTCAAATTCTAGATGAAAGCTTAAAGTCTGAGATAAATTATGAGTTAATCCAAAATAACTCTGTACCATTATGCTTTAATTCATTTTAGTTTTTGAAAAATAATCTTGAGTATATGCTAAAGGATAAGCACACAGAAAATCAAGAAGTTTCAGTGGAACCAATGCAACAATCATTTCAATTTCTACAGGATCCAATATCTGATGTGTTGGATGACTTGTGTTGTCAAAGTCATTTTCCATCATCCATCTATGGGATGAAAAGATGTTATTATATTGACATGATCAGGCAGTCAACTTCATGGTATTTTTCAACAAAAGTCTCATTACAAAGCCGAAGAAAACATTTGCAGCCATATTGGAATTTTTTTGAGGATCTAGACAACGTAAATATAGTACCAAATCATGAGGTTGAATTGGTTGAATTTGAACATCAGGAGATAGGTCATGATTATCATGATCCTGTAGTTGTCTATATGGAGGAGTTTCTCTTTTCAAAATACCCATTGATTCCCAAAGTCTCTGGAATTGTCCACAGACCCAGGGCTTTGTGTTGTAAATATCAGGTTGGAAATCAGTATGTGTTTCCTGTGCAAGTTCTATTTCTGATATTGATTGAAAACATTAAAAGAGCAAAGTTATTAGAGAAGTTTATTGACTGGATGCACTAGCATTATTGTATCATTTAGAACAACGAAATTGTCAGTAGTGTAGGGTAGGTGGAAATTTTGAATAAACTCATTCATTTGAGCATATTTTAAGTATTGTATGGTTTCTAACAGATTTTTCATTTCATAGTATCTAGTTCATTGTTCAGTCAAATCTGAGCTAGTTCGAAGATTGTAGCTGCAGTGACTCCAATGAATAAAGCATCGGTTTGCATGTTCAGAGTTCAGTGGTTCTTGACACCTCCTGAAAGAGATGTCATCCCCAGGTGGAGCTTATGTTGGGGACCTATAATCATAGGTAACTTGATTCTTTGGCTGTTAATTTGGCATTGCTCCCGTGATGAAGACATCTGGCTCGGTTGATTCCATTTTCGCCTCTATCCATTTTCACATGATCCTTCATCACCCTGTTGCATCCTTAATCCACCTCTGCGCCACTCACTCCCTTATCCATTTGTCCCATTGGCTACATCTTGCCCGCCACTCATCCATGAATAAACAAACTTAGGCTAAAAAGAACAATAGATTAATAATGTTAGTAATAAAATTAGTATAGTTGGTTTAATTAAAATATGTTAGACTAGTTAATAATTAATTAATTAATTAATAATCAGTAGTTAAGTTAGTTGTTTAAACTTAGCAATTATATAAGTGTTTGATTTTTCAAAAACAATTAAAAAATAAATAAAACATAAAAATAAAATAAATCATAAATAAAAACAAAACTATATAGTTAAAACGAAATTTAAAAATAAAGCATATAATATTAAAACAAACATATAAAAATAATTAAAACAAAACAAATTAAAACGTAAACGAAACAATAAAAAAAACCAAATTAATTAAAAATCAAAACACTTTATCTTAAGTTTTCTACCTGCTCCCCGTACATGTCGAACCCCCCCGCCATGTCCCATCAATACCAAGGGGGGTCCAATATCCAAAACCACCCAGGACAAGTGTCACTTCCGGGTGAAATCGGACCCCCCCTCCTAATACCTCTTACCACTTCAGGGGGGGTCCGACTGAAACCACTCTCCCTCCAAAATCGCCCTCCCAAAAGTTTCAAAAACTGTTTTTTCCTGTACAGTACATCATCTTCCAAAGCGGATTCCTAGCAAAAAAAAATGAATTTTGAAAACCCAAGAGAGGTTTTTCTCCGTAAAAATATGAAGAAAAAAACTCTCTCAGTTTTTCTCCGTAAAAATATGAAAATATTTCTGATTTTTCCTATTTCGGTCCTGATTTTCTGGGAAGTGTTTCAGTGAAACGGAGATGAATTTGGAGAAACCAAATGAGGTTTTTGTCCAGCACATGTTCATATAAAATAAACTCCTCCATATTGTGCACGGTTGTCATTGATAAGGAGAAACAAATGTCTGAGCGTACCCCTTTTTATCGAAATTCGACCCAGTTTTTATGGAGAACAGTTCAGGATTTTCAACAATTTTACTTCTATTTTTGGACAAGGTGGTTAAATTCTACCTCTTGAGCCTGGGGAGAGTCTATGTTATATATTGTAATCATTAAAATGTGTGGTGGTTGATGATTGATTATATTTTTATTCAAGCCCCTTAGGGGATATTGTGTAATTTTCCAGAGGATCCACCAAAAATAAAGAGGCTTGACCTGCAGGATTCTTGTGCAGAACTCCTTGGTGATGTTTTCCTTTATTAGTAATCATTTTATTACTTCTTTAAAAACCATTTCATGTATCCCCTGGTCTAGTCATTAAAGGAAAGATTACGAACAAAATTTATGCACACATACTCTTTCTCTGGTCCTTTATTGATCTGCATGTTTTCAACTGAAATTGGGCTAAGGAATTCTTAACTGCTCTTATGCCCTATATATATTCCTCCTTTCTTTTGTTTCATTGCATTTAATAAAATTAGGTCCAACATTTTTGCTAACCTTCCCTGTGGTAAGAACTCATCCTAAAACCTATGATAGATCCTTGTTCTTGAGGACAGACCCCATGGCCCAATGGAAATGAAAGTTTTAAATCTCCCATATACTTCAAATCCAAAAACAAACCCCATACTTCATAACTAGCCTAATATACTATTCCAAACAAATCCAAATTTGATAGAGAGATCCCTCTCTGAGTCTTGGAGGGATGGATCCAAGACTCGAAGTGGTTTTGATGTTGCCTCTATGACTGCCTCCACAGCCTTGGGAAAATTACAGAGTGCTAACAGATACCATTGTATTATAGTAGTACTGACTTATTCAACCTTCCTAAGCGGAAGGAGGTCTCACCCAAATCTTAACCAAGTCTTATTTGTGATCAAGTGAGTTAGTGAGGAAACACCATCATATATAACACAATACAATACAGATCCATCCTTGAATGCAGAAAGATTATATTATTAGAAGTATAAACATGTATTTGCATTAAACAATCCATGTTGTATAGAATAAAGATGAGTGCATAAATCACATAAACTTGTAGACAATATCACAACTTCCAATTACATAGATCAAGAAAGATTGTGCATTGCAGAGGTCAAATATTCATACCCATAATGACGCATTTTGATGCCCAAATAATCCATCATGTTATTATCATATCACAAATCGGCATACAAAAAGAGTCTCATCCATATCATGACTTATATAGCAGAATCAACAATTAGATATTTAGTATGGCCTCTTATACTTCTATGCAAGCATAGTTAATTCCCCATAATTAATTACATTAGCTTATCGCAACAAACTCAATGACATTAATGGCGATAGCTTGATGACAAAACAAGAATGAAAAGGAATCTATTGAAAACATTTTTTTCTCTCCATAATAACACAATAGATCAAAATTAACTTATTGACTCAACAACTAGGCAACCTATCATCTCGACAATTAGGACACCCTTTCCCATTACATATTCCCATATTTATGACTTTTCCTCTGGTTCTTCTTGACTTCTTGAGTCCGCTATTATATTTTCTTGATTCCTCTTCCATTCTGCACTCGAAGCTTATAGATCTTTCCAGTTGTTGTTCCAGATAGTGCGTGAATTGTTTCTACTATTGGCACACTTGTAGTTATCTTTTTACTCATAATATCTACTTTCCATCGCTTATAAACTTCTTATTGTTAGAAAAACAAGATCGCAGAGAAATTAAATAAGACAAATGCAAAAATAAAACACAGAAGATAGACAATACAATAGAGACACAGATATATGTGGTTCAACCAATGTAGGTACGTCCACCAGAGAAATTTCCAGGTCCTTCCTTTATTATTACCCATCAAATGAAGGGATACAACCTACAACACACCCACTGTAACTTCCTTTTCTTTCTCTCATAGTCTCTTGTCTCAGAATACAATATTCTCCATGATGCATAACTGCAATACATTTCCCTCATAAAAGAGGGTTTCCTTCTAGGGAAACAAACCCTAACATAACTTCTACCCTCAGATCTGCAACCTTATAATGAACGGTCTAGATTTACTATGAAATTACAATATACATTTACAAGGAAATTTTTCCTTCGAGGACTTTTCCCCCGAATCCCCTCTTGCCCCGGACCCCCCAGTCGGGGGTATGAGCCAACTGGACCCTGGAAGGGGGGAAAATAATAAGGCTCTACAATCAACAATCTCCCACTTGGAGACTGATCACAACAACTCCATTGTTGTTGTACTTGCTAGAATATACTCCACCTTTGTAATGTACCCAACCAACCACGGGTCGGGCTACACCACATCAAACCCACTTATGTACTTCTTTCGACTTCTAATCTAAATTTTAATTAATAAATATGCATGAAGTATTCACATGCATAGATCAATATTCATGCTACAACATAAATAAATGAGACATATGTCATGTAAAACAATAACCATCAAGCATGCATATTATAAATACGAATTTCATAGATAAATAAATACACATTAGAATAAATACACAGGTAAATAAAACCATAATAGAAAAAACTTGTCTTTAATGAAACAAATCACCAACTGGATGTAGACCAAGGACGTTCCACCCAACCATAGACATTGTTATTCCAAGTCTCAACAATAATGTCACCCCTGATCTAGGGATATGAATCCATAAGGACGGTTCCAAAGTGTCACTCAAATTCCCAAACTAGTCATCACTCAAGCTCTCACGGGATTTTCAACACCCACAACAATCCAAGTACACCAGCTCTCTTCTACCCATCCTGCACAAACCAAGATAATGGACCCCCTCCTCCTCCACATAGTCCCTCAGGTTGTCCATCTCCTTCCAGGACTCCAGTGCAGCTGGTCCAGAATCTCCATGCTGGGACTCTCAGGATTCACAACTGTGAGCAAAGTTGAACACAAGCCAAAGCATCTCAGACATGCAGGCCTTAATTCATGGCTGGAATACACTAGCAATCTCTACAACCAACAAAACCATGGATGCTCTTCAACAATTCGTTTTCCCTTCCATATCCAAACGTGATTGAGGAAATATGAGTGGGTGAAAGAATGAGTGGAGAGAGAACAAAGTGAAAGGTGTGAACAATGAGCAATAAGTGAGTGAGTGAATTAGTGAAGAAGAAGCAAACACCACAACAGAACAAACATGGGTTTATGTAATTCTTGGAATTAAGGAACCACATTGCCTTCCCCCCAACAAGATCATGTAACTATTATTCTCCATTAAAACAAAAATGGGTAAATAAAATATAAAATAAATATGTATCCCATCAATCCCCCTCTCTTGTGGAATCATATCCCCCTATAACTCTTGTCCTTGTCCGTTTAACATCCAGTGATGTATTTATTATTAATAATGATCAAGCATTACATTTCCTAGGCACATTGGCCTCTTTCAATTGTTTGGGCACTCTGGTCTTTCATAGATTACCAAAATACATTATTTAATATCGGGCTCAAAACATGGGTGTTACATCTGTTACCGCTCAAAATGTTCTTCTAAATTTTGTTGCACCTTCATTTATTCGTGCTTGATTTATTGATTTCCAGGGTCTTTTGCTAATTGTCATAGTCTTCAAATTTTCCATCAAGTCTTGACAAGCTCCCATTGATCTCTCTTGCCTAAGATTGCTTTGACTCTGCCTTCTGACTTGCATTCCAAAAATTAACAATAAATTGTTATTGTTGCCTAAAACCCTAGTTTCTGTGTCTCTTTATATTCTTTAAATAAATAAATAAAATACATTTTTTATTTGTAGAAACTATGGTGTGTGATTAAGTGACCTAAGTCTTATACCTAAGTCACCATCCATATGCCAAAGTCCACAAATTACACATGTCGAGCACAAGTCAACACATAAACCAACACAAGCCCAACAAAAGCACCAAGCCATTTCCTTTCCACATTTCTCATTAAATAAGTCTAGGGTGCATCGACACATATAAACAGAACAATTTCTAAAATCCCCTTGCATGTGGGATTATGCTCATACTTAAATATAAAAAAGAAAATCTCATTTCAGGATATTTCCTAACTTTTGTAAGGAGGAGATTCTTTATCACCCAGGTGTCGAAACCATGCAAATCCAGAGCAATAAAATGAAATATTATACAGGTGTGCAATCGTTTGGTAGCATTCATGCAAAGTGTCAAGGGAATTTGCAGGTGTTGAGTGTGTTTCAAAAATTCCATAGACGGTGCTTTCCATCATCGATTGTGATCCATTCGACTTGGCTGACATTCATCTGTTGTTGAATTGTTGCTTCTAAATAAGGAAGCGTTCAATGGAGGTATTAACCCCGCATACTGGAAGTCATAAGTTCAATTTAGGGTTAAATTAAATATGCACATTCCCTTAGGGAAATAAGAAGTGAATGGCGATAATAGTAGCAGCAAGAGTGGTGCAAGAAAGCCTTCCATTTTTTGGCAGAGGGGCAGACCCAAAGTTCAACACTACAATAGTGCACCAACAAAACCCTAACTACCGACCCTTTCAGCAACACCTGCGAAGCAGATGAAGTCTCACCCGAGGTAGAGGCAGGGGTGGTTGTAGGACTTCGATGTATGCAACCTTAGCTGGGACACAGATTTTTTATTGTAACACTTTAACAAAGCACTTAGCAGTTATAGTTCATCAATATTCACCTTTAGCTTACAGCGCAAATAAAACCTAATAAGATAACAGTGCAGTATTCACACAGATCCAATATAATCAAGCACTAAGCACATCAACATAGGTCAGATATAGAATTCATTCCCATTATTCATCACTAAGCTATTATATAATATTCATATAACATACATCAACGCACTCATCATTTAATCACATAAACAAGAGAACACCCAAAATGCACAAAGAAACCACAACACAGGATATACGTGGTTCACCCCCTCCCTAGGGCTACGTCCACCAATTCTTCTTCTCTTTATTGTCTTCTGTCAATATCCTACATGCACAGAGCCTTGAGATATTACTCCGAAGAGGACAGGAGATCTGTGGACATTGCTAGACCCTCCTTCCCTAAGTTACAACACAAAGCCTTCCATAGTCTCTTACGATCACTTGAACTTAGCTCTGCAAGTCTTACATAGTATGCACAAAGCAATTACAATTACCACTTGCACTTAGCACCTAGCATCACATAGATGCCCTCTTATTAAATTGCCTAGACATATTTTTATACATTACAAAATCGGGCCTAAACATGGGTAAACCCATGGGATGACATCCCCATACCTGTTACATAAGCCCAAAACCAAAAAATCCCTAAAAAGGGGCTGAGATCTTGCAATCTCCACTTTGACTTGCGCTCCACCTTTGACTACCTGTCGAAGTCCCAAAAGTAGGTCAAACATGACCAAGGATCCTCAAAACTTGGTCAAGGGCCAAGAGGCCCCCAACACTCACCTATGACTCGTCTCGAGTCACTCTGGTCTAGGTAGCTCTACTACGAAAACCTCGAGCTTGGCTCGAGCTTCTTCAACCTGTTGCTATGCCAAGGCCTCTTGCTCGGTGAAATCTTGGATTAATACTTCGTTGACAGGTCCTTCTGAGCATTGTTCAGCTGCAGTGATGACTTGCTCCAGTTATTCTCCTCAGCCTTCAATATCTATGAATAGTTGGCAAGCCTCATCCTGTCTTGGTTCAAGCCTATGAGTCACTTCCATGACTTTGCTCTGAATGGTGTGGACTTGCTACTGAGAAATGTACTATTCTTGGGATCGATTCATCCTCTCAATGGCTGGCAGGGGCTTCAATTGTGCCTGTACTGTTTTTTCTTGCTTCTTTGCCTCCTAGAGCTGTGACTCCATTGCCTTTAATTCAAAATCCTCAGTGAGTCACTCATAAGTCTAGGCACTGTGATCACTTAGTTGTTTACATTACATGGTGAGGGCCTTGATTCTTTCAACTTCTCTTCGAGTAGTTGCTTCTCTTTGATCTCGTACATTCGGTGGAGTGTTGGGCATTGTTCGTAGCTCTAAGTCTACTATTCTTTGTTGTAGCTATCAGGTAGATTCTGTGAGTTGCACTACTTGATGCTCCACTTGGTCTTATGCCTTTGGCTCTAAGCCCGTCATAGAGCGAAGTGTTATGTCGACTTCTTATTTGACTCCAACTTGTTCTGTGAGAAACTATTTTTTTTCTTGCTTTTCCTATGCCCTCTCTTCTTCAAACTTGGCTTAAAGGTCCTCCTTCTCCATTTGTGCAACCCAGCGTTGCTCTACCATTTCTTCCTAGGCTTGTTCCAGGGCTGCTATGGCCTAGTCTTTCTCAACTTGTGCTTGACGAAGGTGATCTTCGATCACATTAGCTAGTCTGCGGAGTTGGACAAGCTCATCTCCCAATTCTAGTTCTTCTAATGGTGGGGGCGCAGTGGATATTGCGCGTTTGGATTGAAGGGTCTGTTGTACTCCTCTGATTTCAATCTTGATTATATCATACATTTCCTCCTTCTTGGCTTTAGGTTTCTGCAAGATGTCCTGCAATGGATCTTCTATAGTTGTGATGATGAAGTCGAAGTCATCTACAGTGAGCACAGTCTACATATTAGTGAAGGTGGCTCTGGATTTCTTTTGGGAAGTGGGTTTCTTGGGGGAAACCTTCCCTTTTTTCAATGGATTAGCCTCATCAATAGGATCCTTAGGTAGTGTTACTTCGCCTTGCTTCTACTGATCTTCTATGCCATTTGTCTCTTCTACTTCGTCATCATCCCCTCGACCAGGTGATACTGAAGCATCTTATTCAAATGCGTTTCTCAAGTCTTGGACTTCTTCAGTATTCTTTCTTCTGATGGTTCCAAGTGTGTCATGTTCCTTATGAGTGGCCTTCGAGATGTCAAGTTTGGGGTTAGACATATCTACAGGGTCAACGGGGATGAGGAGATCTGCAAACCAGTCCTTGGTTATCTCTTCGAGGTCCTCCTCTATGAGCTTATAGTATGACTAAATCTCCTCTTTATGCTCATATGTTCGCGCAGTGATATAGATGAAGTGTCTATCTGCGTGAAACTTCATGAGAGGTATAAACCGGTATAGGGTGTTTGGCGTCATGTGAGGGACAACTTTGATGAACTCCTCCAATTGGAGATAGTATGTGGGGAAGACCGCATTTGACTGCCACTGTTTTCCCATATTGCTCAAGTACAAGAGCGTGGTGAAATTCGTCGCGAGTGGCTCGATGTCTGGAAAGGTCGCACCTTCCGGCATCTCTGAAGCGGTAAATGCGATGAGGATTAGGAGCCAGCTAAAGTGGAACTCATAGCCCTGATCCTGAGCTTTGCAATATTCTAATTATAGTTGGTTGACAAAGTACTTCTCCCAGTTCATCTGGAGTCCTTCTACACATTTCTCAACACGATCAACAACGAATCCTATGACTTGTGTAGGTTTGTTCTTTCTTACGAGCTTTCCTGCGATCAGTTGGCAGACCAGGCGCACTGTGCCATTCTGGATGGAAGATACCTTGTAGCCTCGCGTCCCCTTTTCTACATTACCACATGTGTCTTTGATATTATGTGCCAATGAACGATCTGTAGCCTTTCCTAGGTAGAATTCTTGTGGGTCAGGTCCCTGCATGCTCAATTCGGTGATCCTATGGATCAGCGTCAGATTGAATGTGATGTGTCAGTCTAGCCATAGGTAGCCGCCATGGTAACATGAGAGTAGGATATTAACACACACGTTAACCTTCTGGTTCCTTCTAAAGTGTGAAATATTCATTACATTCAAGAGGGTGGACTGCGCGAGGTTCATAGTCCACGACTGGGGGATTACTTTCGAGTTCTTCCCCTTTGTCCCAGTCAATTATTTGTAAGGAGTGAGCATACTATGGTTCTTATAGTCTCCTAGGTTGAAGTCACTGAACTTCAATGTCGCGATCTTATCCTACTACCTTCTAACTGCACGTATACCCTTCGGGAGGTACGCAGTAACCATGGTGTAATCAAAGTCCCTCGGGACACTGTCATGACTCACCACGCTGGCCAAAGGCGGGATGTAGTATGGTAATTTGGTCGGCATTAACTTTGTGTTGGATAGGTCATCTTTGTTCTTGGTTCTCTTCTCTGATGTCAGTCGGGATGGTCCAGATCCGCGAGCAGTCGACGGAGAGGCTTGCACTCCTCTCGTTGATGATTCTTGAATACCTACAGACATTACTTTCTCGCCCATGAGATCGATGAGAACTTATTCAATGAATTTCTCTGCAACGCTGAGCTCATCCGTCATGCACACTTAGATCAGATAAATCAGTTGGATGAAAGAGTGTGAAATGCAATGGAATAGGTGTCAATATCAATAAACACAGGGTAGTAGCAATGAGTTGGCTTGGATACAATTCACAAAAATATTCTCGGTGCAACAGGTGACCAACTAAGTAGACACGATGTAACAGATCTCTCCAAAATATGAGAGGTCTTCATCAATGCAGTACTATCCATTGCAGCATGGTCCCAATGGTATGATGGCGAGTCTTCGGGCCATTACTGTTGTTCTAACCATTTAGGTCATCGTGCTAATGGTTATAATGCTTTCAACAACTATATCTCTTCGAGGTGGAGAAGTGCCATGTTGCATTGTTCTGATATCCCAACGAAGTTCCAGTCTTGCAAACCTTCCCTCTGCGAAGTCCTCTCTGGGACCTTCTGTAACTTTTCTATATTTTCTCTCTTCTTACTGAGTTTTCTAGCCTTCTTCTCGGTGATCTTAATCTCGACATTCCTCTTTCCATTCTGATTCTTATCTCCTTTTGGCATAGTAACTTCGTGTTGTTGAGATTCTTTCATAGGGTCGAAGAGTAATATGTCTTCTCTATCCAGTGTAGGTACTTCAATATTCTATTAGTCTTCTTGTGTTATTTTAACTTCGACATCTAAGTTTTTGGTTCTAAGTAGCTTCGATCTATTCTCTTGTCCTTCAATCAAGTGTGCTATCCTCCTAGTCATGAAATATTTTAATTCTTGCTTCTTCTTCTCTAAGACTTCCTCTTCTTTTCTTCTGGCCTGATCCTTTTCAATCCAAGGTTTTCCTAGTAATATAGGAAATGGGGTGTTCTTCTCAATAAATTTAACAATCTCAAAATATTACTTTGTTGAAGTTCCATGGGCACTCATAGATATCTGGGTGATTCTTCCACATAGGGTTATCAACTTTCCTCTAAATAATTCTATTCCTCCCAATGAAGGAATCATAGCAGACTTTCCTAAAGTTTCCCAAGTTCTTTCTGTCATGATATTCACCTTTGTTTCTTCATCCAGAACACAGTGAATGTCGAAGTATCCTATTCTTTCTTTTATGCATTATTTTTCTTTGAAGATCTCTAAGAAGTTGACATTTTTGTGGTCATTCAGGGTTTCTTTCATTTGTAGTAATACATTCTCTAATTATTTTGGGGGTTCTTCCATGGTCTCAGTTCCATAACATTCCTTGGGGTTTTCTTGTCTCATATTCATTATGTCAAGATTAGCAATAATTCTAGGGAAATCTAAAACTTCATGATCCATAGCTTTACAACAAAGACAACTAGGTATTCTACCATGGCATTCCTTAGCAAGATGTCCCAGTATTCTACAAATGTAACAAAGGGTTAGTATTCTTTTTCTTTGAAAGGATCCCCAACCTTTCATGTACTATGCACTAGGATAGTAGCTAACTTGCAAAAAATTCTTTCTAGGATCTTGCATCCATTTGTTAGTCGAAACCTTCTTTCTATGCATAGGAATAAAATATCTTTCACTACATTTGTCAGATCTTCTCATATCAAACCTTCTTTCATCAAGCTATGCCCTACTTTTCAAGCTAGGACAAAATTTATCAAACATACCTAGATCCATACTTTTGAAACAAAAAATTTCCACTTATCTTACTTTTTCAAATAAAAATTTTCATTGTTCTTATATTTATCAGAGCACAAAGATTTCAGGTCTTACCTCTTTTCTTCAGATTTCACTCTTCTTCTTGGTACAGAGCTTCACAGGTCAAGTAGAATACTGCACACTAGAGAAACATATCTACGCACTGAGATTTCTCTTTTCTTTAGTTCCCAACAATCACAGTTCCAGTCCCGACAATGGAACTGTTTGTTGGCACTTGGGTAGACCCATGGTTCAATGCTACAATAGTGCACCAACAAAACCCTAACTACCGTCCCTTTCAGCAACACTTGCAAAGAAGATGAAGTCTCACTCGAGGTAGAGGTAGGGGTGGTTGTAGGACTTTTATGTCTGCAACCTTAGCTGGGACACAAGTCTGTGATTGTAACACTTTAACAAAGCACTTAGCAATTACAATTCATCAATATTTGCCTTTATCTTACAATGTAGATCAACCCTAATAACAGAACGGTGCAGTATTCACACAGATCCAATATAATCAAGAACTAAGCACATCAACATAGGTCATATCTAGCATTCATTCCCATTATTCAGCACTAATCTATTATATCATATTCATCTAACATACATCAATGCACTAAGAATTTAATCACATAAACAAAAGAACACCCAAAATGCACAAAGAAACCACAACATAGGATATACGTGGTTCACCCCCTCCCTAGGGCTACATCCACTAATTGTTCTTATATTTATTCTCTTCTGTCAATCTCCTACATGCATAGAGCCTTGAGATCTTACTCCACAGAGGACAGGATATATTTTCACTTCACTAGACCCTCCTTCCTTGAGTTACAAAACAAATCCTTCCACAGTCTCTTACGATCACTTGCACTTAGCTCTGCAAGTCTTACATAGTATGCACAAAGCAATTACAATTACCACTTGCACTTAGCACCTAGCATCACATAGATGTCCTCTTCTTACATTTCCTAGACATATATTTATACATTACAAAATCAGGCCTAAACATGGTTAAACCCATGGGTCGACATCCCCATACCCGTTACATAAGCCCAAAACCCAAAAATCCCTAAAAAGTGGTCAAGATCCCACGATCTCTGCTTCGATTTGCGCTCTACCTTCGACTGCCTGTCGATGTACCAAAAGTAGGTCAAACATGACCAAGGATCCTCAAAACTTGGTCAAGGGCCAACACCATTCCATCATGGAGAGTGAAACAGGTAGGACTAAAATTGTGAAAGAATGAGGAATTGATGGAGGATTTAGTTTGATCAAGATGCAATACTTGTTACTTCCACCATCCCTGATCTCTCTCTCTCTCAACAATAAGGAAAAACACAGAGAAGAACCCTGATGTCGATACTATCCTCTATTCCTTATCCAACTAACATATTTTCAAATCCTTCTTCATTTTGGGAAGAGATGATAACGTTGTAATTACTGGTGGAAATACTCAGGTTTCCAAAGAATGTATTAACCACACAAAAGAGCACTCAGTATATTCTCTACACAATGTACGGATGAGAACTTGAAGGGTTTCACAACTGGGCAGTTTATCAAAGAAAATAATGTGCAACTCCTGGAGAGAATGCTCTGGAAAAAACTTCCTTAAAATAGCATAGGAATGACCTCTAGAATTTTTCCTTTGAAGTCATTGAAAAATGATACATATGGCTCACCAAACGGTCATGATGAAGCCCATTTTCAACATGTTATGCATGAACACATTGAAAGTTTCTCACCAAAATTGCACACAATTCTTCCTTAAGAAATTGACAATGCCTAGGCTTAGGAGCTCAGGAAATAAAATTGCAGGCCTATTGATGCTTCTGTTGCTATCTTACTGAGCATACCAAATTTTCTTGAAGGGTTTTTCTTCTTCGTTTGTGTATTTTATAGAGGGTCTCAGTGTAGGTACTTATGAAGTCTCTGATTGTTCCAATAATGTGAATGCTTAAGATAATTGCTTGAAAAACTTTGCATATCTTGTATTTGATTCTTCTCATCCCATAGGGATGTTGGATGGACAAAATTCAAAACTATTGCAGGCCGAGTATTGGGAGAAGAACTATAGTTCAAAGCATATTCTTAAATAGAAGATGGTTTTGTAAAGATTATAGTGAAAGAATACTTAGGAAACAAATCAAGAATTGATTGGGCATCTCCAAATTTTGTTGACATCCAGAATACTGAATTTTTGTCTCATGGAAAGGAACGGACCATAATAGCCCAATTTAACAGTCATCAACAATAGCCTAAAATCCTAGAGTTTATTTGAGCAAATGAAAGAAGTTTAAAGAAAATTCAAGGATACATAGAAGTATACACAATAATTTTCATATCAAGCTTTATTTTTGCAGTATGATGCGTTGAAAACCCCTGTAGGTGTCTGATTGTTCTAGATTTGGTTAATTTTTTACTATTTCTTTAGTATTTTTAGTGATGATTCACAACCCAGGTGGTGAATATGGTTTGAAAAGGCCTTGATCTTCTACAAGATGGCTCGAGTGGAACTTGAAGCTATTTTTCAATAAGGATTGTTAGTCCCTTAAAATAGGATCTCATCCTATCTTTCTGTAATTAAATTAGATTGATTTGATAAGTGGTTATTAGATCCAATTTTTGAGGATCTCAAATAAATATTGTAAAGGATATTTAAGCCTATGGAAGCTACATTGTAAAGGGTTTGAAACTAACGACTTTGATATAATTTTTTTGTAAAGACCTTTTGATATATATATTGGAATATAAGCACTTCTCTCAATTCTTGTTCATATTTCTTTTCATTCATCTTTTCCTGTACCTATGGTCGAATGATATGTTCATTTATTTTGTTTATATATTGATTGGTTGAAGTCCTTTAATCATTTCATTGGTGGAAGAAAACATAAGTACTTTTCATTTTTACAGTCAACCTTTCATGTATGTTTTTAATGTATATGATCTTGCTGTTATAGTGAGTGTTCTTCATCCATCTCAGTTATAAACCATCTGATCAGAACTTTTGAGGGCCTTATATTGTCTTGATATGTTCAAGTGTGTCTTATTGAATGAGTTATTCATTTTTGATCCATTTTTATACCTTTTATTTGAACATTTGATTAAGTTACCAAGCTCGTTCCCTTTATCGTCAAGGAGTGACTCTTGGAGTGGTAACAAATTGGCGTTGTTGTCGGGGAACGAAAGTGAAGCTAGTTTCCATTGGAGAATGACACAGATCTGACTTTTGATGGAAGACAACACTAGTAATAAGACAGGGTGTTGCCCCACCACTAGGAATAAGGGGATTTCCCTTATATAAGTGCAAATCATCCTTAGGTTGAAGGACAAAGAAATTGACTGTAACAATCTGTCTGGCGAATCCACAATGAAAGACTCCATTGGGGAGGATCCAGTTGATAGAAAGATGAAAGGGAATAAGGGAAAAACCATGTATTAGTTCATGAGCTTTTTTTGTTCTTTATCAACTCATTTTTTCTTTTCCCTTCACATATTAAGAGGATGATGTTGTGTTTTCCTTATTCAGATGATCACCAACCTAACTTTGTATATCCATCCTTGCAAGAGGAACATTTACAACCTCCTTATGTTGTTGATGTTGATCCTATATCTTTTCCTCAACCTATTCATAAAGATGAGTTTTACATTCAAATCCCTCTTGAATCTGATCACTCTCATAACCTTGAGGAAATTGAAACTGATTCAAAACTTGATCAGATATCATTATCTTCAGTGACTATTGAGCCTTCCAATCAGCTTGTTAATCCTCATGATTATCCCACTACTTTTCACACTAGAATTAGAATGAAGATGTTCAAACCTTTAAAGATTCCTTATTACCTTCATCCTTATCCTCTTGATTTCCTTGAGTGTCTTCCCTGTTTTTCTGGAGAGGATCATGTCACAACTGAGAGGCATTTGGGAGCCTTTGAATTTTTTTTGATGAATTCGAGATTATTCATGATGATGTTACTATGCATTTTTTCTCCAAAACTTTGTTTAGAGATGTTGCAGTATAGTTTAAGGATTTGAGAGTTGATTCCATTGGTTCTTGGATCGATTTTTCCAATTCTTTTTCAAAGCATTGGGGTGAGAACAAGTCTCTTGATTTGTACCTTGCTGATTTTTATTCTTTGAGGAGAGGTGAAGACGAAGTCTTGTCTGTCTTAAATAGAAGGTTCTACAAAATTTATCATGGCATGGCTTTGGAGATCCAGCCTACAGAGACTGCTTCCATGGTGTTCTATGTTATGGATCAGTATCCATACCTTGTCCTTCTCCTGAGAGAAATGAATTCTTCATCCTTAGCATGCTTGTTTGAATATTCCCAAGAAATTGAGGAGAACATCCATGCTTCCAAGAGAGTTCGAGATCCAACTTACTTTGAAAATTTTCATGCACATGAGAAAGGGAACTGTTAGTATGTTTCATATTTTGAGAAAGAATACAATGAGTATGAAGCAGATCTGGAACAACAACAAAAATATGAGTATATTTCAGATTGGGAATTAGATTCTTCATTGTTTACAGTTTTTTCTATGGACAGGTATGCATGTCAAGTTTATGATCAGTTTTCAAACCGTTTTGAGCATGAGATAATTGATGATTGCATAGGAAACTATATGTTCTTTGCTGATCATAATCAATGTTTTTCAAACACTGCTTCACCATTATCATATGATCATTATTCTGAAGAGGGATTTGTTGCAACTGATGATCAAGATCTGATCATAATGGAACTAGAAGGCTATCAGATTTCAAGTAGAGAGGCAATCATTAATGAAAAAATGTTTTATGTGGATCAATAAATTTCTGATATTGGTTTCAAGGATCCGATTGCAGCCTTGATGAAGTCATATATTTCAGATCACTTGAAAGTTTCAGATTTCATTTACTCATCAGTACTTCCAGGTGACTATTGTTTTCTGAAGGATTCTCTACCATTGATATTATATTTAAGTTATTATCAAATGATCAGTGATAGAGACAAGATCATTTCAGTTTTGAAACTACTTGAATGGATGTTATGGAAGTCTTCCTTTGCCTGATCAAGTTGCAGATTCGGTTAGAGGTAGGGTAGCATAGGAAATAAGCTCGCTTTCCGAGTAGTTACTTTCCTTCAGTTTGCAGTAGATATATCAGTTAGATTACTTGAATAAGGGAGGTTTTGAAATAATTCAGAGAATGATTGCACATTTGATTCCATATCCCAATGGTAAAGGCACANAGGAAATAAGCTCGCTTTCCGAGTAGTTACTTTCCTTCAGTTTGCAGTAGATATATCAGTTAGATTACTTGAATAAGGGAGGTTTTGAAATAATTCAGAGAATGATTGCACATTTGATTCCATATCCCAATGGTAAAGGCACATGGTCTGCTAGGTTCTTGGAGCCTTGTAGGAAGGTCTCCATCCCAGTTGGAGCCAGATGTTAGCGTTCAAAATGTTCTTCTAAATTTTGAGGTACCTTCATTTGTTCGTGCTTGATTTATTGATTTCCCAGGTCTTTTGATAACTGTCATAGTCTTCAAATTCCCCATCAAGTCTTGAAAATATCCCATTGGTTGCTTTTTCCTAATATTGTTTTGACTCTGCCTTCTAACCTCCATTCCAAAAATTAACAATAAATTGTTATTGTTTCCTAAAACCCTAGTGCTTGTGTCTCTTTATATTTAGATAAAANTCTTATACATAAGTCACCATCCATATGCCAAAGTCCACAAATTACACATGTCGAGCACATGTCAACACGTAAACCAACATAAGCCTAGCACAAGAGCCAAGCCCTTTCCTTTCCACATGTCTCATTGAACAAGTCTTGGGTGCATCGACACATATAAAGAAAACAATTTCTAAAATCCCCTTGCATGTGGGATTATGCTCATACTTAAATACAAAAAATAAAATCTTGTTTCAGGAGATTTCCTAACTTTTGTAAGGAGGAGATTCTTTATCACCCAGGTGTCGAAACCATGCAGATCTAGAGCAATAAAATGCAATATTATACAGGTGCGCAACCGTTTGGCAGCATTCATGCAAAGTGTCAAGGGAATTTGCATGTGTCGAGTGTGTTTCAAAAATGCCATAGAAGGTGCTTTCCAGCATCGATTGTGATCCATTCGACTTGGTTGTCATTCATCTCTTTTCAGATTGTTGAAGCTAAATATGGAAGGGTTCAAGGGTGGTCTTAACCCCGCATACTGGCAATCATAAGTTCAATTCAAGGTTAATTTAAATATTCACATTCCCTTAGGTAAGGAAGAATCGAATGGAAATGATAGTATTAGTAGGAGTGGTGCAGGTATGCCTTCCATTGCATCATGGAGAGTGAAACGGGTACGACTAAAATTGTGAAAGAATGCGTCATTGCTAGAGGATTTGGTGGGATCGAGATGCAGTAATTTTTACTTCCACCGTCCACAATCTCCCTCTCTCTCTCATCAATAAGAAAAAATGAAGAGAAGAACCCTGATGTCAATATTGTCCTCTAATCCTTATCCAAATAACATATTTTCAAATCCTTCTTCATTTTGGGCAGAGATGATAATGTTGTAATAACTGATGGGAATAATCGGGTTTCCAAAGAATGTATTTAACACACCAAAGAGAACTCATTATATTCTGTGCATAGTTTATGGATGATATCTTGAAGGGTTTCACAGCTAGGTGGTTTATCAGAGAAAACAATGTTCATCTCCTGCAGATAATGCTCTGGAAAAAACTTCCTTAAAATAGCATATGAATGGCCTCTAGAATTTTTCCTTTGAAGTCATTGAAAAATGATGCATATGGCTCACCAAAAGTTTATGATGAATCCCATTTGCAACATGTTATGCATGAACACATTGAAAGTTTCTCGCAAAAATTGCAAGCATTTCTTCCTTAAGAAATTGACAACACCTAGGCTTAGCAACTCATGAAAGAAAATTGCAGGTCTATTGATGCTTTTGTTTCTATCTTATAGAGCATACCAAATTTTCTTGAAGGTTTTTGCTTCTTTGTTTGTGTCTTTTATCAAGGGTCCCAATGTAGGTACTTATGAAGTCTCTGATTGTTCCAATAACGTGAATTCTTAAGATAATTTCTTGAAAAACTTTGCAGATCTTGTATTTGATTCTTCTCATCCCATAGGGATGTTGGATGGATAAAATTCAAAACTATTGCAAGCTGAGTACTGGGAGAAGAACTCAAGGTCAGAGTACATTCTTAAATATGATATGGTTTTGTAAAGATTATAGTGAAAGAAGACTTAGGAAGCCAATCAAGAATTGAGTGGGCATCTGCAAATTTTGTTGACATCCAGAATACTGAATTTTTGTCTCATGGAAAGGAACAGAGCATAAAAACCCAGTTTAACAGTCATCAACAATAGCCTAATAGCCTAGAGGTCATTTGAGAAAATGAAAGAAGTTTAAAAGCAATTCAAGGAGACAGAGAAGTATACACAACAGTTGTCAGCTGAAGCTTTCTTTTTGCAGTATGATGTGCTCAAAACACCTGTAGGTGGCAGATTGTTCTAGATTTGGTTAATTGTTTACTATTTCTTCATTATTTTGAGTGATGATTCACATCCCAGGTGGTGGATATGGTTTGAGAAGGCCTTGATATTCTCCAATATGGATCGAGTGTCACTTGAAGCTAGTTTTCAATAAGGAGTTTTAGTCCCTTAAAATAGGATCTCATCCTATCTTTCTGTAATTAAATTAGATTCATTTTATAAGTGGTTATTAGATCCAGTTTTTGAGGATCTCAAATAAATATTGTTAAGGCTATTTAAGCATATGGAAGCTACATTGTAAAGGGTTTGAAACTGAAGACTTTGATATACTCTTTTTGTAAAGACCTTTTGATATATATACTAGAATATAAGCACTTCTCCCAGTTCTTGTTAAGATTTATTTTCATTCATCTTTTCCTGTACCTATGGTCGAATGATATGTTCATTTTTTTTTTTTATACAGTGATTGATTGAAGTCCTTTAATCATTGCATTGGTGTAAAAACCATAAATACTTTCCTTATTATAGTTATCCTTTCCTGTATGTTTTTAGTATATATGATATTGTTGGTATAGTGAGTGTTCTTCATCCATATTAGTTATTAACCATATGATCAGTACTTTTGAGGGCCTTATCTTGTCTTGATATGTTCAGGTGTCTTGAGTGAGTGATTTATTGAATGATTTATTCATTTTTTGATCCATTTTTATACCTTTTATTTGATCATTTGATTAAGTTACCAAGCTCATTCCCTTTATAGTCGGGTAGTGACTCTTGGAGTGATAAGAAATTGGCGTCATTTCCAGGGAACGTAAGTGAAGCTAGTTTCCCCGGGAGAACAACATAGATCCGACTTTTGATGGAAGACAAGTTAAGGACAAAGAAATCAACTGTAACAATCTGACTGATAACTCCACAATCAAAGACTCCACTGGGGAGGATCGGGTTGACAGAAAGATGAAAGGGCATAAAGGAAAAACTAGGTATCAGGTCATGAGATTTCTTCATGGGATTTTCTTGTTCTTTATCAGCTCATTTTTACTTTTCCCTTCACATATTAAGAGGATCATCTTGTGTTTTTTTTATTTGGATGATCATGAACCTACCTTTGTATATCCATCCTTGCAAGAGGAAAATTTGCAGCCTCCTTATGTTGTTGATGTTGATCCTATATCTTTCCCTCAACCTATTCATGAAGATGATATTTACATTCAAATCCATCTTGAATATGATCACTCTCATAACCTTGAGGATATTGAAACTGATTCAAAACTTTCTCAGATCTCATTATCTTCAGTGACTATTGAGCCTTCCAATTAGCTTATTAATCCTCATGATTATCCCACTACTTTTCAAAATAGAATCATAATGAAGATATTCAAACCTTTAAATCTACCTTATTACCTTCATCCTTATCCTCTTGATTTCCTTGAGTGTCTTCCCCATTTTTCTGGAGAGGATCATGTCATAGATGAGAGGCATTTGGGGGCCTTTGAAAATTTTGTTGATCAATTCGAGATTATTCATGATTATGTTACTATGAGGTTGTTCTCCAAAACTTTGTTTAGATATGTTGCAATATGGTTTAAGGATTTGAGAGTTGATTCCATTGGTTCTTGGATCGAATTGTCCAATGCTTTTTCAAATCATTGGGGTGAGAACAAGTCTCTTGATTTTTACCTCGCTGATTTTTATTCTTTTAGGAGAGGCGAAGACGGAGTCTTGCCTGTCTTCAATAGAAGGTTCTACAACATCTATCATGACATGCCTTTGGAGATTTGGCCTACAGAAACTATTGCCATGGTGCTCTATGTTATGGATCAATATCTAAACCGTGTCCTTCTTCTGAGAGAAAGGAAGTATTCATCCTTAGCATGCTTATTTGAATATGCCCAATAAATTGAGGAGAACATCCATGCTTCCAAGAGAGTTCGAGATCTAGCTTAATTTGAAAATATGCATGCACATGACCAAGGGAACTGTCAGTATGTTTCATATTTTGAGCAAGAAGACAGTGAGTATGAAGCAAACTTGGAACAACATAAAAAATATGAGTATATTTCATATTGGGAATCAAATTATACTTTATTTACAGATTTTTCTATGGACAGTTATGCATGTCAAGTTTATGATCAGTTTTCAAACCATTTTGAGCATGAGATAACCGATAATTGCATAGGAAAATATATGTTCTTTGCTGATCATAATTAGTGTGTTTCAAAAATTGCTTCACCATTATCTTATGATCATTATTCTGAAGAGGGTGTCGTTTCAACTAATGATAAAGATCTTATCACAACAAAACTAGAAGGTTACCAGTTTTCAAGCAGACAGACAGTCATGAATGAACAGTTTTTTTCTGTGGATCAATATGTTTTTTATCTTGGTTTCAAGTATCTGTTTGCAGCCTTGATGGAGTCATATATTTCAGATCACTTGAAATTTTCAGATTTCATTTACTCATTAACACTTCTAGGTGAGTATTATTTTATGAAGGCTTCTCTACCAGTGATATTATATTTCAGTTATTATCAAATGATCTGTGATAGAGACAAGATCATTTCAGTTTTGAAACTACTTGAATGGATGTTATGGAAGTCTTCCTTTACCTGATCAAGTTACATATCTGGTTAGAGGTAGGGTAGCATATGAAATAAGATCACTTTCCAATCAGTTACTTCCCTTCAGTTTGCAACAAATATATCAGTTAGATTACTTGAATAAGGTAGGCTTTGAAAGAATTCAGAGAATGGTTGCACAGTTGACTCCATATCCCAATGGTAAAGGCACATGGTCTGTTAGGTTCTTGGAGCCTCATAGGGAGGTATCCATCCTAGTTGGATCTAGATGTTAGTGCTCAAAATGTTCTTCTAAATTTTGAGGCACCTTCATTTGTTTGTGCTTGATTTATTGATTTCCTGGGTCCTTTTCTAATTGTCATAGTCTTCAAATTCCCCATCAAGTCTTAACAAGCTCCCATTGATCGTTTTTGCCTAAGATTTTTTAGAATTTGCCTTCTAACTTGCTATTAAACATTATTTTCTTCATCTCTATGACCGTTAATGATGTAAACCTATTTTTATTCTTCAAAGGGGTCAATCGCATGAGTTCCTGAAGAAAGAAGGGAGAAGAACTTTTCCTGAGAAAAGAAGTTGCATTTTCCTTTATGAAAACCCTATTAAAGATGATTTTCGCATGAAGCACTATGGATAGGGTGCGAGAATGCCTAATTATCCTGTTGGTCACTATAATTGCTTAATTAATTTTTAAACAACCAAGTGAAACATAAATTATCAACCCAGGGAAGTCTTTTGTTTCAAAGGTAGCTGCGC
>SNQJ01S0096442.1:56647-76548 GCA_010110895.2 Picea sitchensis | reverse complement strand
TCTCTGGGATTAATTAGTCAAAAGTTCTTTTACAAGATGTTGCTCAACTCCAATGGAAAAACAGACTGTACCATTGAGATCAGAACACATAAAAACCCCAAAAATGACTAATAGAACTCTGAAAACGGATCATGGCTCATCCGAGCATGACCTCTTCTACATGTGGCCATAAACTTCCCTGAGCTTCTCTGTGGAAAAAACACCTGTAAAAGTCCTCAAAAGCCTCTAAAACCTGTCCCAATGTGTTCAGAGCATAACAATTAGCCAAACATGATTATTAGATCACAGAAAACAAGCATAGGCTCACCAAACCATGTCCTCGATCAATAAGGGCTTCAAGCTCCCTGGAGCTTGCTGAAACTTAAATGGTGAAAAAAATGCAAAAGAAGTCTTCAAATGGCCTTGATAACAACACCAATGGATTCAGCACGTCCAAAAACCCCTAGCTAGGCTTTTACGACACCTCAATCGGCCAAAAGATGAAGAAGTTAGGCCTCCTCCATTTTCCTCCTTCAAGCTTTCTGAAATTGGTTCGCCAAAACGCACCTCTATGTGCATGAACCAAGAACACGCTCCAAAATGCGCGTTAAAACCTGGCCCCGTGCATAACCGAAAACCGATCCAAACTGTAGGACGATTAGGGCGCCTCCAACCCCTAACCGCCTAGCTCTCGGGCACGTGGATAGTTACAATATGACCTCGCGCTAATCAAAAGGTGGTTAACACCATTGTAACGGGCGCAACCACATAACCGCACCCAACGGTTACAACACTATGTTAAACTATACCCGCACACATAATTACAAAGGGCATGGTCATATGTGTGTAACGTAATATAACCATGGTATAATCAAATAATAAATCGTGGCTTAACAAATAAAACGCGCGCTTTGCATACAGTCATATGGTAGTGGATATGACCACAGGACTTAACATTTCAAACTTTAAACCCCGCGCAATCGGCATATACATGCGGTCACATTGCAATGAATAGGACCACGTATGCTGCTGACGTCATCCGACACGTAGGATGTTGACGTCATCCTGTGCCACGTGTCACTCTTCTAGTGGTGAAACGTGTCACCTCTGAATTGGTCCAACCGTACGCCCAAAAAGCCAAATCTACCTGACACGTGTCATCACCTGGAGCCGCCACGTGTCCTGTACGGACCGTACGGACTTTTTTTTCCTGTTTGACTTTTCGAACAGATCGCTATATCTTTCACTCCCGACGTCCGTTTGAGACGAAACAAGTTGCCTTGGGTTCGTGACAACGAGGGCTACACTCACGTCCGATTTGAGTCAATTCTGAGAACGTTGATTTTTGAGCTAAAATTTGACCCCTGGTCCAGATTTTGATCATTTCTCCTCCTGGAACTCCTTCCATTTCCTTGTAAGATCTCATATATTCACTCTCACTGACATATCCTATGTCAAGTTCTCTCCTCTGAGATGTTTCCATGGCCTCCATCCCTGACTGGATGCACCTTAGCTCATAGCATAACTCATCATTTACCACATTCCTATCCCTGCCTCCTCGCCTAGGTGGCATGATTCCTTAGATACAACATTGCTTTGATACCAAAAATGATGGAAAATACCATCAAATTCAACCCAAAATCATAGAGTTTTCAACACTATGTCGCAGTCAATATTCAAGATGATTGGTTGGCCTTGGATCAACAAAAACATGCACTCAAATTTTCCTTTTACCTTCAACGTTGAATTGCACTCTATCATAGATAACTCTATGTGGAATTACCACTGCGTGGATATACCTCTATGTAGAAGCATCAATGAACAATGTTGACAAAATATGTCACAAACAATTCTGCGTGAAATTCAGAAAATAATACGGGTGTGTCATAGGTTACTATGCATGTGGAATCCTACAACAATACTGACTTGTCGCAGATCTTTATAGGGTGTTCCACCACACCAAATCATGATTGTATGTTCCTGTGAAGACAAATACTCAGGAAATATTGTTTTAAACAAAATTTTAGAACATGTTGAAATTAACCACGCACAGTCGTCCAACAATCACATAAGCTCATCACTATGCCAAGATAGCTTATACATAGAGTTTAACAATTCAAACACACAACACAAAAAAAATGAAAACACACAATGTGACAACACCACACCCTCTGTTCTTTCTTAATATCAATGAAGGAGTAAATTTACACAGGAAATCTCGTTCCTTCTTGGTCTCTTGGACCTGTGCGATCCACACTTTTACTTATTCAATCTTACACACTCATTCCTTTCTTCTTCCTTTTACAAAGCATTCAATATATCTCAAGCCCTTAGATAGCTCACAAACAAATGAATCCCAAGTTATCTTAACAAATGCCTAAACTAGAGATCTATTCCTAATATTTAGAAACAAACTTAACACCTATGACAAACAACTCGATATCTAATCAAATAAACTCAACGAAAATGTCTTCTAGAGACATTTCGTAAATATTACAGATATAATAAAATAAATTATGGAACCAACTCCCTTAGTAAATGTTTTTGGCCCATGAGGTCAACCTTAAGATTTATTGCTAGATGCTCCTGCATCATCTACAATTATAAACATCTTGTTCACTTTGACCAAACTAAAATTCTTGCTTCAACACACTATCACTCCTCTCGTATCATTCGAGAAGCATTGGAAATTGAAAAACATCCTAATAATTTTAATGGGGAAGACGACTACAAACTTACCCAATCTTGAAAGCCTACTATTCATCATTTTGGTCATTAACCCCCATTTTTTCTCTTGATTTATTGGGTTTTGTATTTTTTTAGTCTATCCCAAGCTGCTAATGCTTCTCCCCTATTTTAACTTATAATTGAACTCTTTTTTACCCCCACATATCCTTTTTTTACAATTTGACATCTTCTCTTTTAAAATAAATATTTCTTAGTATATTGTTTTTCCTTTTCCTCTTCCTTTACATTTTAGATTTCAATTATTTTTACGTTGGTAATTAATAACCTTTATTATTACCCAATGATTCTTTTATTATTTTATCATTTTAAAAAAAGATCCATGTTTTTTCAATCATAATTCACAATGGTTATCCTTTGTTCTAACCCTATAATTTTCCACCCCTCCACTCTTTTCTATCATTTAATCTTTATTTTTCCGTGATGATGGGTGTAGTTTCCACATGAAATGTTGGACATTTTGAAACATCATACATAATTTATCTCCAAAAGGTTCATGCATTAATACAACAATAGTCAAAGATCCATGTAGCTTTGCCATTAAATATGNATCTTTATTTTTCCGTGATGATGGGTGTAGTTTCCACATGAAATGTTGGACATTTTGAAACATCATACATAATTTATCTCCAAAAGGTTCATGCATTAATACAACAATAGTCAAAGATCCATGTAGCTTTGCCATTAAATATGACTTATGATCATAGTACAAAATCATCAGTGAAATGTTTTTCAAATTCCAACCCTGCTTTGAGATCACCTTTTGGAATGAGAGGAAGCATTGGAATAATGGTGGGGTTCACATCTGAAAGATACCAATAATATGACATCTGGATTGTTTACACAAGATCATGGTTAATGCTTGTTGTAATATCCCAAAGGATGAGCCCCAGTAGTATTTATGAATTGTAACATGTTTTGTAGGCTGGTGAGCCAAACAATTATAAGTTGATAGGATTATGTGTTTATTAGGCCGATGAGCCTAGGTGTTAAAGCCCAGGAGCTTGTTTTGTACATGTAAATATTCATATTATTAATATAAAAACATCGCTGTGTGTAGACCAACCATAAAGAAAGAGTATGGGGGACTAAGCTCCACTAGACCGGGTAAGAGAGAGGGGGCTGAGAGGCTGGAAATAGGGACTAAGCTTAGGAGCTTAAGTCCAAGAATAATTTATTATTATTCTAAATGTTGATAGAAGGATATGATAATATCCTAAGTTCCTTTCGGAAGAGGGGATGACTTCCAAATGGAAAGGAACGTACTTCATGAGCGACATGTGTCCGCTCAACCACATGAAGTTTTAAGTGGGAATTCTTGTTGTTTGGGGGGGGGGACTCACGGAGGTTCAGGGACACACCGTTCATTCTCACCATTCTCGCGATTCTCTGACCAGTCGGCCACCTTTATCTTGACAATTTCACTCATGCACTGGTATTTTTGGTGAGTCATACTCTGCCTTACCAGAGTTCTATTGTTGCCTTTTCCCTTGCCCGTTTGTCTTAGGAGCTGGATAGAAGAAACAGGTTGTCATACCTGTGGTTTGCAAAGGCGGGTTGTTAGGCCCATAGATTGAAGAGGTAGGTTATCAGGCCTGTGAGAAACTCTCTCCAAGCGAGAGAGTTTGTTGAAGAAGTGAATTCTCCTGGAGGGAGTCCAGTAGCAGCTATAGATCTCTGAGAGTTCTTATTCATCCTGTTGTTGAAGCCTAAGAAGGCAGGTGGAGCAACTGATGAATTGTGTGATAGTGAAGGTGTATACTCCTAGGGTGGGACAGGCATGTGGGGAATGAGAGTCTATGAGCAATGGGCGTAAGTGGCTCCTGAGAGAATCCTTCCTGTTGAACTATGTGACTTCTTGTTAGCCTTGTCAAGCCTAGGAATCCCTTGCCCAGTGGAGTTTAGTCCCAGCTCGGGGGTGACCCACTGCTGAGAGTGATGAGAAGTGTGGTCTAAGGACCAGAGGTTCATGGAAGGTCTGCACGCAGTTGGTGGTCTTCAAAATCCAAAGATAAGTATCAATTATGTGTTTAATGATGTCTGTTGTGCATGCCTATGATTATTACAATGTTATCATGTGATTTTGTTGCATGTATGATTTACGATCAATTTCGCATGAGTTAGTATGATAACAATATATTCTATTGCCTTTTATTTCATTAGAATGCATGTAATATATATGTAGTTTGGGATGAACAATTAATCTGCTAGCAGATCTTAGCAGACTATTGGTGGTGTTACATGGCCCGACCTAGGTGGTCGGGGCTGCTACAAAATGGTATTACATTGAAATTCCATAGTGACATTGCTCGTCTTGTTGGTGGCTGGGGATGCTACAAATTGGTATCAGATCCATGGTTTCAACACTGAGTCTGGATGGGCCATGTTAGTGGAAGCTGAAGGAAAGGTTTCACAAATGATTTGTTGTCAAAATGGAAAAAATTGAAGTTCAGAGCCCAGTTTTGGACACTGAGCTTGAATTAGGCCATATAAGTGGTTATGGAATCAAAAGCTCAGAGAAAATTGTTGTTGAGAAGGATAAAATTTGAATTTTAGAGCATTCTGGAGTGCAAAGAGAGCACCTTGGTCATGTTTGGAAGCTCGGGATGTATAGTGATTCAAGAAATATAACATAGAAAAGAAACTGCACTAACCAGGGGGTTTGGAATGGCAAGGTTTGAAGTTGAGCCATTAGATCAAGTGAAGATTAAGTCACGACCGTCATATCTCATTGAGGGGAGATCGACGATGGGGAGAGATTGTGGAGATTAGGAAGGAAATCAAAGAGAGAGTAAGTTGATACCCCGCAATCCCTCAGGATCCTTGATCTTGCTCGATCAACAGATCAACGGTGGATATCGATCCCACTATGGATGAGCATCTTTGCATTACAGAGATCGGGAAGGAAATGAAAGCGTGAGAAAGTTGAGTTCCCACAATCACTCTTGGTCGTTGATCTTCACGGTTCGTTAAAACATGACTGTCGATCTTGCAAAGTGAGATAAGCGCCCAAAGGTTAATTCAAGGTCATAGCTCTCGGTCACCTGTAGAGAAGACAGAGAAAACTTCGTGTATTTCTTGTTCCTCAATCCAAGCAAGGAACACGTGTCGACAAGTTATCTTATTCGTGAATACGACATTCAGGAGAAACAAGGTGTGAATAGAGCACAAACTCCCAAAGTCCCGAAGTCCAGAGTTAATCCGGACCGCTCGTCGCAAGAGACGCGTGTCAGAAGATCAACTTGTTCGAGAGTTCGGCGTTTGAGAGAAACAAGGTATGCTAAGGTGAAATCTTCCAAAGCCCAAAGTCCTGAAGTGATGTGGCATGTTGACGTCACTAGGGATGACATGGGAACATGGTATGTGTGCCATGTGTCAGTGAGTTAAGAACCTTAGTAAGATGGAAATGCAGTTAGTACATGACATATGTCACTCGCTTGATTGGACCACTTGTCAGCTTCGTGTGTCATGTCGAGTGGCACTCCTGGTGGTGGCACAAGGTAGTTAAACTTGGTGAAGAAGTTAGTTGGATTGGGTCTGCATTAACTTTGGTCACGATCTATCAAGATCGAGGGCTAGGAGGCATTGCAGAGATCAAAGTTGTGTGGCAGATAATTCTACAAGGCGGTTGCGCAATACAAACCAAGGTTTCCCAGAAGGGGTACGTGTCAGTGTGGGGAAAATTTCAGAAGGATCGATGGGTTACTCCAAAACCACCAACCCATGTCCCCGCAATTTGAAAAGTACTAAATTTGATGTGAGGTTTTCAGAATTTATTAGTTCGAGCACAAAAACCGTGGGCCTCAGTGGACGCAGGGCGCTAGATCGTGAAGTCCAGAGACTTGACACTCTGGAAGAAGTGGTGCATGAAGGAAGGTGGATCGTAGATTTGTCGTTCTTCACAAGCCCTCCAAT
This sequence comes from Picea sitchensis, assembly GCA_010110895.2. Classification (NCBI taxonomy): domain Eukaryota; kingdom Viridiplantae; phylum Streptophyta; class Pinopsida; order Pinales; family Pinaceae; genus Picea; species Picea sitchensis. The sequence goes on along the minus strand of SNQJ01S0096442.1, from coordinate 69,909 downwards.
TCATTGTTTTGTGATGTTGGGATGTGTGGAAAAAGGGGAAACCTCCGAAGCCCGGATCCTGAAGTTTCAGAGCTTCGGATAAGCGCCCAAATTGTAAGCACTGGGCCAGAGCCATAGTCACATGCGAACCAAGGGATGAAAACAAAAGGGGCTAGCGCCCGAAAATTGTTGTAGAATAGAATTGGGCTTAGAGATTGAAGCCCGATAGGTTCTTGACTGACCAAGACTTGCAGAAAATGGAATCTGATATTGTTTTTGTTGAATCAGATTGGTTTATTCTAGAAAATTATTAGTCCGATAGCCTGACAAAATTCCGGTTGGCTACACATTTTTGCAGAGTTAACAATTGTCAGAACCAAACTGAGTTGTTGCATAGTACATAGAAATGGAGGAGGCACATAATGTTTTTAGTTTGAAGGATGAAGTTAGGGGAATGGATGTCTATTTGGGGGTTGAAGGGACAAACCCTGATGGGCATGGAGAAGAAATAGATAAAGAAGGGAACATGATGAAAATCATTAAAAAATTGCATAAAGATGCCGAGACTCACCGAGCAGATAACAAAAAGCTCATGCAAACCAGGGAACAACAGGGAGAATTCAACATAAATTTGATACAAAGCCTGGAAAGAATTGAGAAGAAGTTAGATAAGGAGAGTGACTCCACTAAATCAGGAAGTCACAGGCCCCCTGATGAGAAGAGAAAATCAAGGAGTGTTAGCAAACACTATCATCACTCCTAAGGGCACTCCAAGAGGAGGGCACACAGTAGTTCAAGTCCATTGCCTACCAGAAAGCATAGGAGATATGGAGTGGATGAACTGAAGGGTGAAATGAACAAGATTAAATCTCCTACGTTTGATGGAGAGAACCAGAAGGAGGAAGACGTTGAGATATGGCTTTGTGGCATGAGGAAATATTTCCAACTGCATAATTACTCCTCTCATGCAGAAGGAATAATTGCAATGTATCAACTGAAAGGAAAAGCATCCATGTGGTGTGATCAACTTGTGCAAGTACAACATATAAAAGGGAAGAATGTTACCTGGAGGGAATTCAAGAAACACTTTGAAAATAAATACTTCTAAGAGATACTATGACAAAAAGATGAAAGAGTTCTTTGAACTCAAATTGGGCAGCATGACTATAGATGAATATGAAAGAAGATTCCTAGAGTTGTTGAAGTATGTCCCTTTCATCAAAGACGAGATTGTCAAAATCCAAAGATATTTGAGTGGAATGCTAGCTTTCCTTAGTGAAAAGATCCAATATGATGATCCTAAAACTATGGAAGAAACCATAAGTAGAGAGAAATGATTATATGATCAGCATAAAAGAAAGCCTACTTTCCAAAGATCTTGGGAAGACAAGAAGACATTTAAGAGGGAACATTGACAAAAGGGGAACAAGCCACCCTTTTTCAGGAATAGTCCTCAAAGACATCCAGTTTTTAGAGAGCCAAGGATGGCTGAAGTAGGTGGACAAAGGCCAAGACAACCACCTATGCAATGTTGGGGTTGTAAAGGGGATCACAAGTATAGAGATTTCCCTCGCAGAAGTGACAAAGTGAGAGTTTTCCACAATGTTCTGCAAGCAAAAACATTGGATGACATGGGTAGTAGAGTACCGAGGATCTATGCAGCCCTGGACAACAAACAAGATGAGTTTCAATCACACATGATTGAAGTTGAAGGTATGATCAATAACCATGCCTTTACTATTTTAATTGATTCAGGGGCTATTCATAGTTATATAGACCCCAAGGTAGTGGAAAGGTTGCAATTGCCAAGAAGCAAGCATGCGAAATCTTGGCTGGTGCATCTGGCTACACGAGCCAAGAGAAAGGTTATTGAGTTGGTTAAATCGTGTCCAGTGGGCATGAATGGACTGAGTACCAAGGCAGATTTGAACATCTTGCCTTTGGGATCATATGATAGACTAATTGGTATGGATTGGTTTTACCAACACCATGCCATCTTATACTTCCCTAACAAGGCATTCACTTTTCTGGATGAGGAAGGAAATCAGAAAACATTCCAAGGAATACCCAGGGCAGTTACTATCTGGTAAATCTCAGTAATGTAGCTAAAGAAGTGTTTCAAGAAGGGATGTCAAATATTTTCATCCCATATGGATGAAGAATCTAAGGATAAGGTGCCAAATCTAGAGGATTTTGAGGATGTGTTCAAGGAGGTACCGGGACTACCTCCAAAAAGAAATATTGATTTCTCTATAAATCTGATGCCTGGAGTAGCTCCGGTGTCGAAGAGTCCCTACATAATGAGTACACCAGAGATGAAGGAATTGCAAATGTAGCTTGAAGAACTTCTGAATAAGGGGTATATATTCCCAAGTATGTCACCTTGGGGTGCCCCAGTCTTTTTTGTGAAGAAGAAAGATGGGACATTGAGATCGTGCATCAATTTCAGACAATTGAAAAAGTGACTATAAAGAACAAGTATCCTTTGCCAAGGATCGATGATCTCTTTGATCAGTTGAATGATGCAAAGATATTATCAAAGATAGATCTCAGGTCAGGAATAATTAAGTAAGGATTAAATATGAATATATTAGTAAGACCATCTTCATGACAAGGTATGGTCATTATGAGTTCACAGTGGTGCCATTTGGGTTGTCAAATGCACTAGTTGTTTTTATGTGCTTAATGAATGGTATTTTCCGTGAATATTTAGACAAGTTTTCCATTATTTTTTTAAATGACAGTCTTGTATATTCCAATTTGGAAGAAGAGCATGAAAAACATTTGAGGATGGTGCTACAAGTGCTAAGAGAACATCAGTTGTATGCCAAATTGAGCAAGTGCTCATTTTATCAAAACATAATTCACTATTTGGGGTATATCATATATGAGAATGGGATAGCAGTGGATCCATAAAAGATATAAGCCATTGGAGAATGGTCAGTGCCAATAATGTGATAGAATTCATATCCTTCATGGGTCTAGCAGGCTATTACATAAGTTTCATTGTAGGGATTTCAGGAATAGCTCACCCCATCACTTCCTTGCAAAGGAAGGGGAAGAAATTTTAGTGGACAGAAGAATGTGAAAGAAGCTTCCAACAATTGAAGCAATTGTTAACTAGTGCTCCAATTATGAGGATTTCAGATCCAAATGAAGACTTCATTGTATGCACAGATGCATGTAAAGAAGGACTGGGTGGAGTCCTCAGTCAAAATGGGTTTGTTGTATGTTATGAATCAAGGAAGTTGAAGGAGAATGAAAGGCTCTATGCCAATCACGATTTGGAGTTGGTAGCCATAGTGCACGCCTTGAATAAGTGGAGGAACTACCTCATGGGAAATAATTTTGAAGTGAGGACAAGCCATAATGGTCTGAAATATATGTTTGATTAGCCTACTCTAAATGTCAGGCATAGTAGATGGTTGGAATTCCTCTGTGAGTATGACTTTGATATCAAGCACATCAAAGGAAAGGAGAACAAAGTGGCTTATGCACTCAACAAAAGAGTGCATGAACTACATGCTACAACCATTAGCATGTATCAAACGAATGTTAAAGGTAGAATTTTGGAAGTTGAAAAAGCCGATTTGCAGTACATGGAATTGGTGACAAAATTGCAGTAGGGTAAAATGCAACAGAAAGTTGAAGATTATAAATTGGGAATTGATGGAATTCTCTGGTACATAAACACCCAATTCTCCTTAATTGAGGAGTGTGATTTTGAAAGAAATGCACAATGTACCTTATGCGGGACACCCAGAATATCAGAAAACTGTTTCATCAGTCAAGAGCCAATTTTATTGGCCAGGCATGAAAAAGGAGATTGTTGAATACATAGCTAAATGATTAGAATGCCAAAGGGTAAAGGTTGAGCATAGACATTGAGATGGATTACTGTAGCCATTACCTATTCCTGAGTGGAAGTGGGAAGTGGTGACAATGGATTTCATCACATGATTACCTAGAACAAACAAGCAACATGATTCCATCATGGTGGTGGTGGATAAGCTTACTAAAACTGCCCATTTTATTCCATTGAAGACTACTCACAAAGAAAATAATGTTGTTGATATCTATATGAGGGAAGTAGCACGATTTCATGGCATACCCAAGACAATTGTGTCTGACAGAGACCTGAAATTTACCTCAAAGTTTTGGAGAGGGTTATTCAAGGGGTTCAGAACAAACTTGAACTTCAACACAACCTATCATCTTGAGTCTGATGGGAAAATAGAAAGGGTGAATGAAGTGATAGAGGACATGATAAGGATGTATGTTATGGAAAACCCATATAAATGGGAGGATTATCTACACTTGGTAGAATTTGCTTACAATAATGGGTATCAAGCATCATTGAAGATGAGCTCGTTTGAAGAACTATATGGAAGAAAGTGCAACACACCAGTGAGCTGGGACAACCCAACTGATAGAGCAATAATTGGGCCAGAGTTGCTCAAGGAAATGGAAGAGAAAATGATGAAGATTAAGCATAATTTGAAGGCTGCCCAAGACAGGCAGAAAATTTATGCTGATAAGGACATAAGCCACATGGATTTTAAAGTGGATGATCATGTCTTCTTGAAAGTGAAAGCCAACAAAAGTTCCCTGAAGCTGGGAAATTGTTCCAAGTTGGCAGCCAAATATTATGGATCATTTGAAATGCTAGAAAGGATTGGACCAGTTGTTTATATGCTTGCATTTCCTGCATCTATGACTGTTCATAATGTATTTCATGTTTCATTGCTCAAGAAGTATATACCTGATCCTAATCATGTGATTAATTGGAATTTGATTCAGGTGGAGAAAGAAGGCACCTTGCAGGTGCATCTAGTGTGCATATTGGACTAGAAGAGAAAGCAGCTCTGGAATCGATCCATAGGACTTGTAAAGGTCCAGTGAACCTGGTACGGTCTCGAGGACGCAACATGGCAGCATGAGGATGCTATGCAGGAAGAATACTCACATCTTTTTGAATATTTTGAAAATGTTCTTGATGCTGCAAAAATAAGTTTCACTAAGGACAATGCAAAAATAAGGGGAGGGGAGCCCCAGTAGTATATATGAATTGTAACATGTTTTGTAGGCTAGTGAGCCAAAAAATTATAAGCTGATAGGCTTACGTGTTTATTAGGCTAGAGAGCCTAGTTGTTAAAGGCCAAGAGCTTGTTTTGTACATGTAAATATTCATATTATTAATATAAAAACATCGTTGCGTGTAGATCGACCAGGAAGAAAGAGTATGGGGGACTAAGATCCACTAGGTTGGGTAAGGGAGAGGGGGGTAAGAGACTGGAAATAGGGACTAAGCTTAAGAGCTTAAGTGCAATAATAACTTATTATTATTCTAAATGTTGATAGAAGGATATGATTATACCCTAAGTTCCTTTGGAAAGAGGGGATGACTTCCAAATGGAAAGGAGCGTGCTTCATGAGCGACATGTGTCAGCTCAGGCACATGTAGTTTCAAGTGGGAATTATTTCTTTTTGGGGGGAACTCATGGAGGTTCAGGGACACAATGTTCATTCTAACCATTCTCACCATTCTCACCATTCTCTGACTAGTCAACCACCTTTATCCTGACAAGTTCACTCATGCACTGGTATTTTTGGTGAGATGTACTCTGCCTTACTAGAGTTATGTTGTTTCCTTCACCCTTTCCTGTTTGTCTTAGGATTTGGATAGAAGAAACAGGTTGTCAGACCTATGGTTTGCAAAGGAAGGTTGTCAGGCCCATAGATTGAAGAGGAAGGTTGTCAGGCCTGTGAGAAGCTCTCTCCAGGCGAGAGAGTGTGGTGAAGACGTGAATTCTCCTGGAGGGAGTCCAGTAGAAGTTATATAGCTCTGAGAGTTCATTTTTGGCCTGTTGTTGAAGCCCCATAAGGGAGGTGGAGTAGTCGATGAACTGTGTGATAGTGAATGTGTATACTCCTGGGGTGGGACAAGCATGTGGGGAATGAGAGTCTATGAGTAGTGGGCGTAAGCGGCTCCTGAGAGAATCCTTCCTGCTGAACTATGTGACTTTCTATTAGCCTTTCCAAGCCTATGAATCTCTTGCCCAATAGATTTTAGTCCCAGCTCGGGGGTAACCCACTGCTTATAGTGATGAGCAGTGTGGTCTAAGGCTGGGAGGTTCGTGGAAGGTTTGCACGCAGTCGGTGGTATTCACAATCCGAAGATAAGTATAAATTCTATGTTTAATTATGTCTGTTGTGCATGTTTGTGATTCTTACAATGTTATCATGTGCTTTTGTTTCATGTATGATTTACAGTCAATTTCGCATGAGTTAGTATGATAACAGTATATTCTATTGCATTTTATTTCATTAGAATGGATGTAATATATATGTACTCCGGGATGAATAATTAATATGCTACCAGAGCTTAGCAGTCTATTGGTGGTGTTACATGGCCCGACTTGGGTGGTCGGGGCTTCCACAAAATGGTATTATAGTGAAATTCCACAGTGACGTTTGTTGACCTGTTGGTGGTTTGGGATGTTACACTTGCCCGTGTCAAGTTTTGATTTCCTTGGTAGTCCTATCCTCCATGCATTCCCCATTCAAATGACTCAAGGAAACATTTGTGCACTCTCTTTCACTTTCTTGGTACATAATGGTTCAACCTCTATGTAATCATATAGGCTCCATTGCTCTGCTCTTCTCACTACCAATCTATTTCACTCGCCTTGATTCTATTTCATTTTGATTGCATCACCTCTCTGTTAGAAAATCAGGATTGTGAAGCAATAAAATAAAACAAATTCATAAATAAAACAAAGAAGATACACAATACAATAGATACACATATATGCGTGGTTCACCTAGTGTGGGCTACGCCCACTAGAAAAATTTCCAGGTCCTTTCTTATTATTATCCAGCAAAATGAAGGGATACAACCTACAACAAACCCGTTGTAACTTCCTCTTCTTTTTCTCACAATCTCCTCTCTCAAAATACAATATTCACGATAATACACAGCTGCAATACAATTCCCTCATAAAAGAGGGTTTTCTTCTAGGGAAAAAGTACCAAAAAATAACTTCTACCGTCATATCTTCAACCTTATAATGAACGACCCAGATTGACTACGACCCCCCTGGAGACAGTTGTGGGGGGGAAATCCCCCCCACACATTAGGGAATGGGGTCCAATGATGGTTGAAACAAAACTCTGAATCAGGAAGATAATCAAGCTCGACAACCAACACTCTCAATGCTCTTTCTCTACTTAGCTTGAATATGTTATGTTCTTCTATGTATTTCTCCTAGTTGCTCCACTCTATTAGCACCCTTATGCATCTTATTTGGCACTTTGACCATCCATCCATTCAATGTCTCTTTACAACAAGAAATTTTGGAGTGAAAAACTATAGATCCTATTTGAATCCTCTCCATCGATCTACAATGGATCATTATATAATTTGTCATCTATCTTGGTACTTTCTAGGTGGAAAAAGTGGAGGAATTGGCTTGTATGACTTGTTTTAGTGATAGGTCCCAATTGGAGATTTGGGGTCTAGAACCTTCCAGAGCCATTTTGAGGCATCAAATAGGACTTTTTGGTGTTAAAAATTTGCAAGCATGGCTTATAGTTTCTTGATGCTATTCTACCTTTCTAGTGGTGTAAAAATCACCTCAATTGGAGTTTGTATGATTAATTTATGCCTTACGCAAGTTTATCTACTTTGTTGACCACCATGGTACTGAGTGGATTCCACATCAGCCCCCATTACTCATGTATGGGGCTAGTTGTTGAATTTTCTGATTTTCAAATCCAATCATTATTTCCTTATGGTTTAAATGCTATTGTTATCATAGAATAATTACACATTGAAAATCTCAACAAGACTTAGTGAAATTGATGAGAGGTTATTGTAAGTAAATATTATATATGAGATGATATATGACAATTGAGGGCCCCGATATATACTTGGATGGAGTGCTCTTTCATTAATGGACATGTCTTTTCCATTATTGTCTTTTCATTAATTATTTTATTATTAGTTATTAATTATTGATTATATATATATTTATGTTGATGATTATTTCCTCACATGCACGTGTAATTAATATAAATCACTCCATTCTAGAGCAGGCACTGTGAGAGCACCTCAAGTCTATCCACTCCTTGTCATGAGAAATACTACACCTGGGCCATTCACCACTAGCCAAATTATCATGGCCCTATGAGTGAATGTATCATTCTCCCTTGGTAAAATCAGCATGGCCAATCTAGGAGAATGTCTTCCCGATGTTGCTAACAAGAGAAACATCAACATCCCGGGCCATTCACCACTAGCCAAATCAACATGGCCCTGTGAGTGAATGTATCATCCTCCCTTGCTCAAATCAACATGACCAATCTGGGAGAATGTCTACCTCATGTTGAAACATCAACACTCCCTCTCAGTGAGGGAGACATTTTGCATCATGCCAAGCTTGTCTTTGAAGTATACAAACTTCTCCCTAGAATGAGGCTTGGTGAGAATGTCCACAATCTACTCATTTTTGGATATGTACTGAGGCTTTACTGCTCCCTTCTTTACCACATCTCGGATGAATTGATATTTGATCTCAATGTTCTTCGACCTATTATGAAATATTGGATGTATCAATGTCGTCTCTAGATCCTGATCAAATAGTCATGCAAGAAGATTCTGAAGCCATACTTCTTCATGACTTGCGACACTAGCTACAATAAACTTTGATTCTATTGTACCGAGTGCTACAAAAGTCTGCTTCCTTCTAATATAGGATATCATAGTTGATCCTAAGATGAAGCAACGCCTCAAGGTTCTCTTTCTATATACTACACTCCCTGCCTAGTCAGAATCTGTATATCTCTACAGCCTCACTTCACCACCTGAGACATATCTCATACCATATCCAATTGTACCATGCAGGTACCTCAACACATGCTTTGTTGCAACCCAATGGAAGTGCCTTGGCTCAACCATAAACTGGCTTAGGGTGACCACTACAAAGAAAATATACGACCTAGTGTTAATCGGGTACATCAAGAATCCAATCAGATTCATGTACACAGTGGAATCCACCAAATATGAATCTAAAGAAAAATCACTCAGTTTTTTCATATTTGTCATCATAGGTGTAGCCATGGACTTGTAGTCCATCATATCAAATATGCTCAAGATCTCAACTGTGTACTTTCCCTGTCCAAGGAATATCTCACCTAGTCTCTGCCACATCTCCAATACCAAGAAATAATGCATCAATCTAAGATCCTTCATCTCAAACTTAGAGGCCAACTCCCTCTTGCACCTGACAATGAGCGTCTCTACCCCCGTAAGGAACAAATCATCAACATACAACACCGATATCAAAGGATCACCATTAACAACCTTGTAGTAAAGGTTGGGATCCACATCACTCTTAGTGAAGCCCAAACTCATCAAGTATCCATCAATCCCGAAGTACCATGCCCTGGGTGCCTGCTCGAGTCCATACAAAGCCTTCTTTAATCTTCAAACATGAGACTCCTTTCCATGTGTCAAAAATACCCGAGGTTTTTCTATGTACACTTCTTCCTCAATCACATTGTTGAGGAATGTGGTTTTCACGTCCATTTGTTGTAATCTCCAACCCATGACTAAAGAAAGAGAAATAATAGTTCCGATGGAAATGTACCTAGCGACTGGAGAAAAAGTCTCCTCACAGTCTCCTCTCTCTTTCTGAGAGAATCCTCTCACCAAAAAACTCACTTTGTACTTCTCCATTCTTCCATATACTGCATGTTTGATCTTATAGATCCACTTGGAAGTCACCACTGACTTCTCGTTTGGTCTCAAAACTATCTCCCACACATCATTCTAAATGATGGACTGATACTCTTCCATCATGGCATCCTTCCAAACCTATTGGCCTGCTTCCTCCTCATAACTGGAAGGTTCATAACCAATGATGTGACTCATCAATGACATATAACTTGAGAACCTATGAGGTCATTTTCCCTCCCTAAAAGTACCACTGGGAGCTGCATTCCCATTTTCATCATGCAAAGTGTCACGAAGCCATGCTGACCTCTTCGTGATTACTGCAACATCTCTAGGAAGATCCACCAGATATGTTGGCTCTACTGCCTCCTCCTGATAATCTGGAGGATGAATAACTAGACTAGAGGGATATTTACTAATATCCTTCATAGACTCCTTCTCCTCACTATCACTCTCTAGAATTCCTTAAGGCTACCTCTTCATAAAAATTAACATCACAACTAACCTCAATCCGACATTGTCCTGGAATGTAGATCCTATAGGTCTTCGAAGTCTTACTGTATCCCATAAATGTACCCTCTCTTTTCCTTGGTAACATGGATGTATACTGGACAACCAAATATCCTCCCATGGATTACCTATGGCTTTATTCTTATGAAAGACTCCTCAGAATTATTGTTCCCCAAGATCCGATGAGGACTCCTGTTTTGGATGTACACTGTTGTACTGGAAGCCTTTTCCCACAAGAACATGGGTAGATTCTAATCACGAATCATGGATTTGTCATCCTCTACAATGGACCTATTCATTCTCTTTGCAACCCCATTCTGATGTGGGTTGTAAGGAACAATCAACTCCCTCTTGATCCCTTCCTCCTTGAAAAAATCATTGAAATCCTTGGAAGTGTACTCTCCTCCATTATCTAACCTCAACACCTTGATCTCCTTCCCTATCAGGTTCACTACCTTATCCCTAAACTCCTAGAATCTACTAAAGACTTCATCCTTGTTCTTCATGAAGAAGATCCATGTCTTTCGAGAGAAATCATCAATGAATATCACATAGTACATCAATACACCCAAATATGCAATTGTCATATGTCCACATACATTTGAATGTACTATATCCAAGATCCCCTTGGACCTATTTTCACTTATCAGAAAATATCCCTTGGCATTCTTTCCAAGTGCACATCTTATGTAAATGCCATCATGCTCTACCTAAATCTCTAGAAGTCCTATGACCATCCTCTTCAATGTTAGTAAATCCCTATCATGTGAGTGTGCAAATATTCGATTCCATAGCTCACACAAATTGATGATGTCATGTATCAATGCATGGGATGGTTGTCCCAACAATATGTATAGACCTCGCTCTCGAACACCAATCACTATTGCAGATTCTATAACAGCTCTATTAGTTATCACAGTGTGACCGGTCGTAGCTTGTAGATAAATAAAGAGTGACCAAAAGAGTTGGTTGCACTATGTAGGGAAATCCTTAAGGCGATTGTGCCCTGTAATTAGGAAAATCATGACCAAAGGGAATGTGGTCTCTCTGTGTGCACAGGCCGCTTGTGACCATGACTATACAATTGTAAAAAATAAAAGATCTGAAGAAAATCGATTAGATATGGCACTGGAATATTTTAACTAGCTTCAAAAAAGACTTATACTAGCTATGGCACTAAAATATTTTAACTAGCTCTAATACCACATTGAATTTTCTGATTTTAAGATCTGATAATTATTTCCTTATGATTTAAATGCTACTATTATCATATAATAATTACACACTGAAAACCTCAACAAGATTTAACAAACTTGATAGGAGGTTATTGTAAGTAAATATTATATATGAGATAATATATTACAATTGAGGGCCCTGATATATATACTTGGGTGGAGTGCCCTTTCATTAATGGACATGTCTTTTCCATTATTGTCTTTCCATTAATTAATTTATTATTAGTTACACACACACACACATTATATTATAAATATATTATTTATATAGTATATTTATGTTGATGATTATTTCCTCACATGCACATCTAATTAATATAGATCACTCCATCCTAGAGTAGGCAATGTGAGAGCACCTCGAATCTATCCACTCCTCGTCGGGAGAAAGACTACACCTGGGCCATTCACCACTAGCCAAATTAGCATGGCCCCATGAGTGAATGTATTATTATCCCTTGGTCAAATCAACATGACCAATCTAGGAGAATGTCTTCCCGATGCTACTAATTGGATAAACATCGACATCCAGGGCCATTCACTACTAGCGAAATCAACATGGCCCCATGAGTAAATGTATCGTCCTCCCTTGGTTAAATTAGCATTACCAATCTGGGAGAATGTCTACCCAATGTTGAAACACCAACACTAGCCACATGTGTACTTTCAAGAAGATTCTAGAAGGTCCAAAACCCTACAATAATTGAGGGTTAAGGCATTCAAAAACCCTAACCCTAAAAAACTATTAGACTATGTTAAATACTAGGCTACTAGGAGGGGAGGGGGTTCCATTCTTTTCACATTGTACTTGTTCTATAGTATAGAAGAGAATCTAGGAGTGGGATTTGAGAGCATAACAGAGGAGGAAGAAGATTTTGTAGTATCCATTCATGCCACAATTTCAAAGGAAACTCCATAGTTAGTGCCCATTTCTTTGTGTTTTCATTTTCATAACTAAAGAAAAGAGAGCAAATAATAGGACTCACCTTCTAGTTGGGTTTTCTCCCATATAAGATTTCCCATTATACATCTTGTGTTCATTTTCTTGTTCTTTCATTTTCTCATTTTAGTTATTTTCGTAAATTTGAGCATTAAGCTAGTAATAATAAATCTAGGATCTAAGGAAATAAATCAAATAATAAAATATTTGATAATCTTGGAAGATATGTTGTGACAAACAGTTGCAACAGAATATCCATGACAATTTACAAATCAAGCACTCAACATTTGGCAGGAGAGGCCCTACTTGGATCAACTTTCTCCAAATTTCAATTGAAGCAGGGTTGTTTGGCTATGATTTCAATATAATTTCTAAATATACTTTTGTTTGCATTATTTTCATTTCAATAGGTACTAGAAATTTTGCACTCCTTTGTGTAAGGGATCAAAATTGGTTTAGTAGGGAAGGTACCAACATCTACTAATCTTGCATTTGAAATGGGAAATATCATTTTTGGGAATTTCTATCAATTCTCGAAGTATGTCATTGTTTCAAGAAGATTCCTCAAGAAAATTGCATGCATGTTGTTAAACATCCTATTATTTGGGACTTTTGGAGATGTTTTGAAATTCCAAGCATCGTACATGATTACCTACAACCATGGTTTTATTTCATAATGAAATTGAAACTAATCAAACTAATTAGAACCTATAAAAAATGTAAATACATATCTGGACAATCCTTACATGAAAATAATGATCTACATTTATATCCCCACACCCATACACACATATACCCTCACATACATATACACATATATTCTCCATACATGTGTATGTGGAGAATATGTGTGTGTGTGTGGGGC
>SNQJ01S0096442.1:32004-55334 GCA_010110895.2 Picea sitchensis | reverse complement strand
TAAAATCCCAGCTAGGGGTTTTTGGACGTGCTTAATCCATTGGTGTTGTTATCAAGGCCATTTGAAGACTTCTTCTGCAAGTTTTTCACCATTGAAGTTTCAGCAAGCTCCAGGGAGCTTGAAGCCCTCATTGATCGAGGACATGGTTTGGTGAGCCTATACTTGTTTTCTGTGATTTAATAATCATGTTTGGCTAATTGTTATGCTCTGAACACATTGGGACAGGTTTCAAAGGCTTTTGAGGACTTTTATAGGTGTTTTTGCCACAGAGAATCTCAGGGAAGCTTATGACCACATGTAGAAGAGGTCATGCCCAGATGAGCCATGATCCGTTTTCAGAGTTCTATTAGTCATTTTTGGGGTTTTTATGTGTTCTGATCTCAATGGTACAGTCTGTTTTTCCATTGGAGTTGATCAGCAGCTTGTAAAATAACTTTTGACTAATTAATCCCAGAGAGCCAAGTCCATTGATGGAGGCTCAAGGAGATGTAGCCCGAAGGAGGGTGAACTCCTTTATCATGTTGTTCTTGTTGTGCGTTTGATGGTTTATTTGCTGCAAGTTGTGTTGATGTGTATTTATTTCAAGTACATATTTAACCATCTAAAAGAACATTTCCTCACACATAAGCATTTACAAAAAGATACATGAACTTAACACATAAGTTTATCTTGCATATTTATACACATGAAGCAAGGTCCTGTAAAATTTATTTTAATAAAGTAGAGGGTGCTTTCATAGCATAACAAGTCAGCCTTCTATTTACAGATCAAGAAACAACATAAGAACAACTAGTAAGAATGGTCACAAAAGTTGTCCATCCATGCCTAAGATAGAAGTGCCCATGTATGAAGGTAATTTAAATATTGATGAATTACTTGATTGGATAAATGTCGTGGATAAATATTTTGATTATGAAGAGGTAGAATATGAGAAGAAGGTGAATCTTGTTGTGACTAGGATCTAGGTACATGCGGCTCTATGGTGGTATGAGTTGCAGGTAGATAGAAGAAGAAAATGAAAAGCTAAGATCATGAGTTGGGACAAAATGGTGGCCAAATTTAAAGGTAAGTTCATTCTTAAGGATTATCATTTGAATTCGTTTAGACAATTGCAAAACCTTAGACATAAAACTATGACAGTAAAAGAATACACAGAGGAATTATATAGGTTGAACATTAGAACTGGTCACATTGAAGAAGATGTTGAGAAGGTTGCTAGATACATAAATGGTTTGAGGTATGAAATTCAATATGAAATCATCCTTTTGTCCCTGAGAACTGTTGAATATTCATACCAAGAAACTTTGAAGGAAGAAGAGAATTTGGCCAGAAATCAGGGCTAGAGAAACAGAGGAAGGAGTCCAGCAAGAGGCAAAGGACAATCTAACAGAGGAAGATTTCAACCTTCAAAAGAAGAGGCAACAATTTCAAGAAGCTAGTCACCAAGAGGAGGAGAATCAAGAGGAAGAGAAATGAGATGTTACACATGTGGTAAAATAGGACACATGTCATGGGACTGTCTAGAGAACAACGCAACAAATTAGAGAAATGAAAATATAGTAGAAGCAAAGAAAGAAGACGTGAAGGTAGTCACACAAGAATAAGTTCCCGAGGTAGGAGAATCATTGTTGCTGAAAATAGTTCTAATCAAATTAGAGAAGGAAGCTAAAGAACCATCCCAAAGGAAAAGTCTATTCAAGACTGTATGCGAGTCATGAGGTAAGTGTTGCAAATTTGTTATTGATAGTGGTAGCACAGATAATTCAGTTTCCATTGAAATGGTAGAGAAGTTGGCACTGAAAAGGATAGTGCATCCCACTCCCTATAAAGTGTCCTAGTTGAAAAAAGGACATCAGGTTTTGGTGAATGAGCAGTGTAAGGTGGAAATTCAAATTGGTAGCTACAAGGATGAGATATTATATGAAATAATGCCTATGGGTGTTTTCCATGTTTTTTGGGGGAGACCATGGAAGTATGATAGAAAATCCATTCATGATGGTAGGGGTAACACTTATTATCTAGAAAAATATGAACATGGGCATGTGTTGTTTCCTTTGCATAATGAAGGAGCCAAATAAGATGCTCATAAAAATGTATTGTTGATAAGTGGGAAGGAGCTACTGCAAGAATTAAAGAAGAGAGAGGAGGTAATTTTTTCTTTAATTGGTAAGCCAAAGGTAATACTCACTACCAAAAATATCAATGATTTACCTACATAAGTTAAATATATGTTGGATGAGTTTGTTGATATTATAGTTGATGATTTTCAAAATGCATTACCCCCTATAAGGATTATTACCCATCATATTGACTTAATTATACGAACAAGTTTACCTAATAAAACAGCCTACAGAATGACCCCACAAGAGAATAAAGAGATTAAAAGGCAGGTACAGGAGTTGTTAGACAAAGGTTTGGTGAAGGAGAGTTTGAGTCCATGTGTTCTACCAACAATACTTATCCCAAAGAAGGATGGAGGATGGCACATGTGCACTGACTCCAGAGCAATCAACAAAATCACCATAAGGTACATATTTCCATTGCCTCACATAGATGATTTGATGGATTGTTTGAGTGGTTCAAAATATTTTTCAAAGATTGATTTAAAAAGTGGATACCATCAAATTAGAATTAGAGAAGGGGATGAATGGAAAACTTCTTTCAAAACTAATAGTGGATTGTATGAATGGTTGGTGATGCCTTTAGGGATAACAAATGCTCCTAATACATTTATGAGGTTAATGAATGAGGTCTTAAAGGAATTTATTGGAAAGTTTGTGATAGTATATCTAGATGAATTTATTTTCTATAGCTAGAAAAAAGAGGAACATTTAAGGCATCTCAATATGGTTTTGAGTGCCCTGCAGAAGGAAAAATTGTTGATAAATTTGAAGAAATGCAGTTTTATGAAGAGGGAGATGATATATTTGGGTTTTGTAGTATCTAAAGAAGGTTTGAAGATGGACCCAAAAAAGGTTCAAGCAATTGTGAATTGGCCAACCCCAAGAAATGCATTTGAGGTAATAATTTTACATGGACTTGAAAGTTTTTATAGAAATTTCATTAGAAGTTTCAGTCAGATATGTGCACCTATTATAGAAACTCCAAAAGAAAGAAAAAAATCATTTAAGTGGACTGAAGGAGCTGATAGAAATTTTAATCTATTGAAGAAAAGGATTATTGAAAAGTCTGTGTTAGCTTTGCCAAGATTTGATAAACTCTTTCAAGTTGAGACTGATGTTAGTAGGACTACAATAGGAGTTGGCTTAAGTCAAGAGAGAAAACATCAATTACATATTTTAGTGAGAAATTAAATGAAGCAAAACACAAATAATCCTCTTATGACAAATAATTTTATGCAATTGTTCAAGAACTTAAGAAGTGGAGGCATTACCTCATTCCTAAGGAATTTGTTTTCTATAGTGATAATCATGCATTATAATTTATAAGTAGTCAACCAAAATTGAATCAAAGACATGCCAAGTGGGTTGAATTTATGTAGAATTTTGCCTTTGTAATTAAACACACAAGTGATAAGACTAATAAGGTTGTTGATGCTTCAAGTAGATTTAATTTAATTTTGCAAGAATTTCAAGTCAACAATTTAGGCTTTGATGGTTTAAAAGAAATGTATCAAGATGATGCAAATTTCAAGGTTGTCTATGCATATTATGAAAATCTCGTTGTTGGTAGCATAAGTCAATGGTTAGACTATATGATACATGAAGGATTGTTGTTCAAGAACAGTAAATTGTGCATACCAAAGTATTCAATGAGGGGAAATTTGATTAGAGAAAAACACAATGGAGGACACTCATAACATTTTGGACAAGACATAACATTTTCTCAGGTAAATTATTTTTATTATTGGCTAGGTATGCATAATCAAGTGAAGAAGTTTGTAGAGAAGTGTAGAATTTGTTAGCATGCTAAAGGGAGAAGTTAGAATACAAGGTTGTATCAACCACTACCCATTCCAAGCAAGCCATGGGATGCAGTGAGTATGGAATTTGTGTTGGGATTGCCAAGAACACACAAAGTTAATGATTCTATATATGTTGTGGTAGATAGATTTTCAAAAATGGCTCATTTAAGTTCTTGTATCAAGACTAATGATGCGACAAATGTTGCAAATTTGTTCTTTAAAAAGGTTGTAAGGTTGCATGGTTTACCCAAAAGTATAGTTTATAACAGAGATACTAGGTTTGTGGGACACTTTTGGAGAACCTTATGGAAAAAGCTTGGTACTAATATTAGTTTTAGTTCAGCCTATCATCCACAGATTGATAGAAAGACCGAGGTAGTAAATAGAAGTCTAAGAAATATTTTGAAAAGCCTTGTGAATGTGAACCCTAGGCAGTGGGATCAGATGCTTGCTCAATCTAAGTTTGCATATGACGACTCACCAAATAGAAGCACATGGATGAGTCCATTCCATATTTTGTATGGAATGCATCCTGTTATCACCCCATAAATTATGGGAATCAGTCTTCTGACTAATATATATCTATCTCAGGCATATGTTTTCGCTCACGAAGCATGGCTCAGGTGATTTCGTTTCCTCCCTCCACTCTTGTCGCTCAATCCTCCATCACCTTGCTGCATCCTTCATCCGCTACATCCTCTCCCCCTTGTCTTTCGTCAGCCTCCATTATCCCGCCTTCCATCCTTGCACAAATGGACTTAGGATAAAGCAATAAAGATTAGTCTAGGTTAAATTTGATTAATAAGTGACTATTTAATAATTGATTAATTATTAATTAATTGTTAATTAATTAATTATTAAGTTAGTTAAGAACCTAGGTTAGCATTTATACTGTTAGACCAATTAATTATTGCTAGTTAAGAAACTAGGTTAGCATTTAGTTAGTAATCTAGGTTAGGTTAATTAAATAAAACTATTTAATAAAACAGAAAACATTAAAACCATTAAAAATACAAAAAGTAAAAGTATTAAAATGTATTTAAAATAAAAAGGAATATAATAAAAAATTATATTAAAATAAAAAAGAAATAAAAACAAATTTAAAACAAATATAATATATAATAAAAAAAAAAAAACATTTAAAAATAAAGTTCATGTCAAATAAAAATTTAATTAAAATATAAACTAACAAGTCCTAAGTCTAACCTACCTACTACACTACCCACTCACCTCACGCCCCATCCCCCACCTACCTCCACTCACGTCCCATCACCTTACGTCACCCTTTAACACTCACCAATTCTCTCTAACTTCTTCCACTCCCGCTTCACATAAACCCATGTGTACATTTTTCATGTACGCTACTCTCATCCTCCACAATTATATCCAAATAAATCAATCGTTTCATGAACTTCTGACCCCCGGGTGAGTTCGGATTTTAACGAGGGGTCCGAGATCATATTAAACCCCATGCAATTTCCAACAGCCCAGATTTAATCACCGAGATCCACGGCCCAGTACACCCTTCGGACCTCCCGCAACAAGATTTAATCCAGGGTCCCAGATTTTCCCGCCAAAACCACTTTTGCACATTTTCACCATTTTGCCCATTTTCACCATGTCTTCTTCCGACCGAGATCCCGAAAACCGAGGCGAATTTTAAAAATATGAGAGGTTTTTATCAGCACATGATGAGGAACAAAACCCTTTTTCGGTTTTTTCAACGGAGTTACGAGTAGAGAGATTTGAAGGCATCTTCAAGGCCTATTTTCAGATTTGCCATTTTCCGTTCAGTCCCGATCTTTCAGGAGATGCCACGGCCAGCTGGGGAGATGAATTTTATAAACCTAAGGAGGTTTTTGTCCATCACATTCCCATACGACAACCTCTTTCAGTTTTCCATGTGTCATATTTGAAGAGATAATAATCGCCTGTTCCGGACTCGCTTCGCTAAGTAAAACGGGTCCATTTCGGCAACAAAACTCAATTCTGATGGAATGGTGGTTATTTTTGGTTGAGGCGGTTGAACCGACTCTCGGAATTTGTGGGGGAGACCTATACTATTTATTGGGATTGTTTTAATGTAATTGGGTTGGATATTCACGCCCTGCCACCGAACCCAACATTTTAATAGATCACCATTAACGAAAGATTTCTTTACAGATTCCTCCGGCGATGTTTACCGGGTGATGTGATTTCTCAAGAATGTTTTCTTGCTCAGAACCACTGCGGTTTTCCGAATCTAATCTTTATGAATAGTGTTATGTCTCAGGGTATCAGAGATAAATCCTGTTTCCGATTTTGAAGATTTCAATGTTCATCCTCTAAATATCTTCAACTAAGAGACTCTTAAGTGCTTGTTAATTGAGTTGTTCTCTTTTCCTCCCATCATCATTTAAATTATTAAAGATCCAAAGGAGTGTGTTATTCCCATTGCGGAAGGATTTCTTTAGCATTTCCTCGGTCAGGATTTCATTCCTAATTACTTCTCATACCCATAGCCCACGGATGTGTACGCTTCAACCAATTTATAAACCTTTACAACAAAACCCACCGCTCTTTTTACCTAGCCTAATATTTCAAACAAAGCTACATCATACATATAATTCTCTGAGTCTTGAGGGCTAGATCCAAGACTCAAGCTGCCTCGATAAGTTAGTTTCCTCAGGATTGCCTTTTCACTTTGGGCAAATTACGTGCTAACATAATGGCGACTCCACTGGATCTTTCCTAATACACTTCGCTTCCAACATCACCGATGGTGGGATGCTGACCTATTAATAAGAAGGTCAGATCATTCCACTGGCGACTCCAAACAGTTTCAGAGAGTGCCACAAATAAGACTCCATCGAGGAAGAACTGGCATGCTGCCAGTTTTAAAGACTGTGTATCTGCCTGCATTCATGACATATTTGGTTTTATCCGCAATCATGTCTTGTCTTTTTTCTAAACCTGATCAAAAGTATATTATTGAAGAGTATTTTGACCATCAACAATTGATGAGTCTCAAGAGATCATACCCAATAACCGTAGAATATGTACGCATTCACACTCCTCGCGGCACATCCTGTAGGCACCGAAGAAACTTAGTGAGACATACCGCTTTGTCTCCTACTCACAACTCTGATGTTTATAAGCCTCTTGCCTTGTCTCCTACTCTTGCTAAATCTCCAAATGGTTGTAAGCCTCGCTTTGTCTCCCACCAATCTCGATGTTTATCTCGCTTTATCTCCTCGCCTTGTTAAAAATCTTTGATGGCAAAGACACCTTGGTTACATCTCCTGCTTGCAAAAATCCTTGTGACCGCTACAAGCCTCTGATTTTTTTCCCATTCTTCATGAACTCCCTATCAATTACATTGATAATCTACCCAGGTTTGATGGAAAGAATGCCAAAATCACCTTTGCCCATGCAAAACCTTGAAGATTTCTTGACTCTTATGAGGTTGAAGATGATGATGTCTACATCGTAACGTTTGCCCCGCCCTTGGGAGGTAAAGTCAAAGACTGGTTTAAGAACCTTCCGTACCGCTAGCATCGTAAATTTTGATCAGTTCATACAAGTTTTTTAGATAGGTGGGTGGTCAGAGGAAATGTTTCCTCATCCTAGAAGAATACAACCACTTGAAAACAAAACCTGGGGAGACAAGATATCGCTTCTACCGCATTCAATCGTGCATATCATGCAATACCCATTGACAGTAAGGCCACCGATCACCACTTGCATTACCCGTGATGCCTTCGATCCTCGAGATGACATTTCGCGAAAGAAACACCGTAGTGCTCCGAAGAAATGCGTAAAATTGTAGCTTGATGTAGAGACCAACTTGGTCGATCAAGAGGTCATGGTTGAAAGATAAAGAAATGGAGCAGCTGAAAACATCAGAAGATAAAATGGAGATTTTGGCCAGTTGTCATAAAAGCTTATGTAGAAGATTAACATAAAAGAGGAATTTGTTGTCCAAAGACATCATGGTCCCCTGATTTCAGAGAAAGAAAGTGTCACAGTTCCTAAACATGTTGTTGCACTTCCTTGGTACCATATGGTTTGTGAATAATTCTTCTTTCTCATATATTCAATTCACTCAAGACAATAAAGATGAAAAGTCTATTCAACTTGCGTGAGGAGCAAACCGGGTTGATATGATGCATGTTTGATTCCATTATTTCTACTTTGATTGTCCACCCAAGTGGGATCAACATCATGATGATCAGGAAGCTGAAATAGAGATTGTCCGGGTATTGCAGGGAACGGCATCATGTCATTATGTGGCGATCATTACTATTCGGGGATGTGACATCAGCTCTCTTTGTAACAACAAATATGATACCGATGAGGAATGCGAAAATGTCAAGTAAGGAAAGCACTTTGCCTATATACTTTCATCTCTTCAATTCCCAAACAGCTCTTTAGGCCGCTTGAAACGTTGAAGACATAAATGTCTCTCAATTCTCAATCAATTGATGAAACCATTAAAGATATGGAGGTTGTTTTAAACCCGTAATCACAAGACTTGCCCCTTCACCTTTCAAATTCTTGATGAAAGATTAGAGCTTGAGACAAATTATGATTTAATTCAAAAGAACTCGGTACCATTGTGCTTCAAATCATTTCAAGTTTTGAAGGAGACTCTTAGACAAGTATTGAAGGATAAATACGAAACAAGCAGACATTTCATTTTTGAGTCAATGCCAGCCTTGTCGGCCTTTTCGTGGACCCAATGGGTGATCTGCGAGGGCATGTGTGGCTTTCAAAATTATTCTTTCATCTCCAAATATGAGATCAAAATGCCATTAAGGATATTGACATGGTCGTGCAATCAGATTTCTTGTCTCTTTTGCAAAATGAAGCATCACTGTAAACCATCGAAAGTATCCACATGGATGAGGGAGTATTGAGCATACGTAATGCATAGTCGAAAAAATCAAGTCTTGAGGTCGAAGGTTTGAAGTTGAACCAAAAGATGGCCTAACCTATAATCGATCCTCAGAATGCCGAGTATGGACAAATTTTTTAATATGTGATATTTTTCGTTAACATGTTTTTCCTATTGTTCGCTGATCAAATCTTATGTAAGTGAGTAGGTGGAGTTACCTTCCAAGACCCAGTAACGACTCATTTCGAAGCTCCACCACGCTGAAAGAACAAAGCCACTCAACCAATCGTAATGGATTAAATCTTATCATATTTTTCCATTACCTAAATGAGCAATGATTGCAGTAGGGTAGGTAGGTATGTGAATAAGCTCAAAGACTCTGAGTATCTCTTTGGCAAATGTTTCATTTGATTTCATTTCGCTTAAATAGGAACAGCCTGCTGTGTTGCGCATTTATTTTGGGAGCAACCCAATGATCAGCTGGTCGGCGAATTGAATTATGGATTCTAAACACCTCTTTCGAGCTATTTTCCTCATGGAGCCACTGTTATCACCCCATAAATTATGGGAATCGGTCTTCTGACTAATATATATCTATCCCAGAATATGTTTTCGCCATCGGCATGGCCTCAGTGATTCTGCCTCCCTCCACTCTTTTGTCGCCAATACTCATCACCACGCATCCTCTCATCCTACCATCCCTCCCCTTGTCTTCACCATTATCCCGCTTTCCATCCTTGCGTAAATGGACTTAGGATAAAGCAATAAAGACTTGTCTAGGTTAACCTGGATTAATAAGCGACTATTTAATAATCGGATAATTATTAATTAATTGTTAATTAATTACCTATTAAGTTAGTTAAGAACCTAGGTTAGCATTTAGTTAGTAATTCAGGTTAGTTTAATTCAATAAAACTATTTAATAAAACAAAACATTAAAACCATTAAAAACAAAAGTATTAAAATGTATTTAAAATAAAAAGGGAATATAATAAAAATTATATTAAAAAGCCATATTAAAATAAAAAAGAAATAAAACAAATTTAAAACAAATATAATATATAATAAAAAACATTTAAAAAATAGGAAACATAAAACAAATAAAAATTTAATTAAAATATAAACTAACAAGTCCTAAGTCTAACCTATCCTACCCCACGCACTTCACCTCATTCCATCCTACGCCACCCCTTAATTCCTCACCAATTCCCTCTAACTTTCCACTCTCGCCACATAAACCCACGCACATTTCATGCACGTCATTCACCATATCCAAATAAATCAATCGTTTCGTTTCTGAATCGGGAGTTCATTTTTTAACGAGGGGTCCGAGATCATATTAAACCCCATGCAATTTCCAACAGCCCAGATTTAATCACCGAGATCCACAGCTCAGTATATTATTCCTGGACTCGGGTAAGGGCCCGTGATTTAACGAGGGGGTCCGGTGATTTTTCCCTACCAAAACCAATTTCGCACGTTTTCACCATTTTGCCCATTTTCACCATGTCTACGGCTTATCCGAGAAAACTGAGGCTTAATTTAAAAATATGAGAGGTTTTGGTCAGCACGGATGAGTGAAACGTAAACCCTTTTTCGGTTTTTTGCAACGAAGTTGCGAGCAGATCAGGTCGAAGGCATATTCGAGGGTTATTTTTCCAGATTTGTCATTTTTCATTTCAGTCCCTATTTTGCAGGAGCTTCCACGCCAGCTGGAGATGAATTTTGCGAAACCGGAGGAGGTTTTTTGTCCAGTACACGCCCATCTACAATAACCTCTTTCATTTTTTCCCAGGTGTCATATTTGAAGAGATAATCACGTCTGACCCCTTTTTCACAGAAAACGGTCCATTTCTCATAACATAAAACTCCGAATTTGATGGGAGTGGTGGTTATTTTCGGCCGAGACGGTTGAACCCACTCTCGGAACTTGAGGAGGAGAACCCATACCATTTATTGGGATGATTTTAATGTAATTGCCTGATCTTCACCGGGGCTGCATCGAACTTAACATTTTTTAATAGACGCTCCATTAACGAAGAGGCTCTTTACGATTCCTCAAGATAGCTTACCGGTGGATGTGATTTCTCGCGTTCTTTCTTGCTCAGAACCACCGTGGTTTTAATCCAATCTCTATGAATAGTGCTGTCTCAGGATCGCATCTCCGACACCTCGACCATTCAAGATTTCAATGTTCATCCTCTAAATATCTTCAACTAAGAGATCCTTAAGTGCTTGTTAGTTGGAGTTTCCTCTTCACTGCCCATCATTTAAATTATTAAAGATCCGCGAGTTATCTCGCTTCTTGTAAAGGATTTCTTCAAAGATTGTCAGATTTCATTCCTACTCACTTTCGGACTCCATAGCCCAATGGATGTGTAAGTTGCTCTAACCAATTTATAAACCCTTTTTTACAACAAAACATACTTGTTCTCTTTACCTAGCCTAATATTTCTGCGCAAAACAAAGCTACATCATACAGATCCCTCTCTCGAAGCCCTTTGAGGCCAGATTCAAAGACCGGTTGCTCATGTTGCCCGATTGCCACTTTGGGCAAATTACGTGCTACTCACATCCAGGGAGTATATGAGCTGAGGACTTTGGGAAACATGAATCGAGAAGCGTCGATGGTGAGGATTTCGCGCTAGGGGCATGGAAGAGTTGTGCAGGCTATCAACAGAACCGCAGAAAGCGTACCACAGTATAAGAAGTGAACAAACAAAGAGAAGATCGGATTTTGAGGTTGGTGGATTTATTCGGCGCATGCATTTGAGAAAAGAGAGGTTTCCTATAGGGACTTTTAACACATTAATGATTAAAAAGATTGGGAGCCATGTAAAATTTTATGAAATTTCTTTCTAAGGCATGTGAAATAGAACTTCCAAGTGGTGTTAGAATTTCTCCAATCTTTAATTTTTCATATTTGTATCCCTTCAAGGAGACAGATGATGTTTCAATAGATGAACCCTCAGAAGTGATGAAGATCGGACTGTAGAATGGAAAGAGAAACTACCTAGAGTAGTGAAAAAGGAAATCAAGACAATATTGGATAAGAAGGTAATAAGGAAAACCAAAAGCAAGGAGTATTTCGAGTATTTGATCAAATGGAAAGGAAACTGGAACAAAGGATGCCACTTAATGAAAACAACGGAACATCCAAGTGATGGCTCAACTTTAGCCATCAGCTATTTTCTTCCCCGAGTCCGATGATTGAGCATTTGGCAAGAATCTAGTGTTGACATCATGGGTCGCGAAAATTTTTACCAAGGGAGTTGGTTCCATAATTTCTTTTATTATATATGTAACAATTACAAAATGTTTCCATAAGACATTTTCGTTGAGTTTGTTCGATTAGATATCGAGTTGTTTGTCATAGGTGTTAAGTATGTTTCTAAATATTAGGAACATGTCTCTAGTTTAGGCATTTGTTAGTATAACTTGAGATTCATTTGTTTATGAGCTATACAAGGGATCGAGGTATATTGAATGCTTTGTAAGAGAGAGAGTTTAGTGAGTGTGTGAGATTGAATATGTAAAAAGTGTGGATCACACAAGTCCAAGAGACCAAGAAGGAATGAGTTTTCATTTAACTCCTTCATTGATATTAAGAAAGAACACAGCATGGCATTGTCCAGTTGTGTGTTTTCATTTTTTTGTTGTGCGTTTTGAATTGTTAAATTCCCATGTATGCTTTCATCTGGCGAGTGACGAGTTTATTTGATTGCAGGAAGATCATATGTAGTTAATTTCAACAAGTTCTAAAATTATGTTTAAAAGAATATTTCCTAAGTATTTGTCTTCACATGAACAAACAATCATGATTTGGCGCAGTGGAACACCCTATAAATATATGTGACAAGTTAGTATTGTTATAGTATTCCTGCAGCAGAGTAAACCCATGACACAACCATTACTATTTCTTTTGAATCACTAAACCCATTCCTCACAATAACATTGTTCGTTGATGCTTCGATAGAGGTAAGTATATCCACAGGTAATTATGTGCAGAAGTTGCCCACGATATAGCACAATTCAGCGGTAATAAGGAAAGCTGAGCTCGATTCTGTTGATAAAATGGACAAGCATCAATATTGACCGGTGGACAGAAAGTGTTGAAACCTTGGATTGTGGGTTGAAGGATGTGGCCTTTCCATCAATGGGAATGTTTTAGAAATTGATGATCAAAACGCATTGTGGAAAGTGTCAACTATATGTTCTTTAAGACAAGTTTGAAGGATTCAACGATTTGGCTCCATGTGTGATTTGTCACAAGAACGAGGGACTTGATGCACTCTTCAAGCATGGGGTTTAGATTTGTCATTATCTGGTTTTAATAATAATTATTTAAAGTTTTTATAGGTTTTAAAGAGAGTTTTGATTTTCTTTTTGGCCAAAATCTTAGAAATATGATTTGTGGTACCTTGAATGTAGGGAAGAGAAATGAGAGTTAGGGTGAGAAGAAAAAAATGAAATTTTAGAATTAGAATGCCAAGCTAAGCAAAAGGCCTTGTTGATTTTAGAGATTGAATAGTCATTGGCCACAAGGGAATTTGTAAGGTGATATTTTTCTTTCTCAAGAAAATGAGGAGTAGAGATTCGAACGACTTGAGTAAAAATAGTTTTTAAAACAACAGATTTCTAGGTAGGGTGATGGTGAGAAAGGGCATGGAGGTAACAATTGGTGTGAATATTTTTCCTTTAAACTTGGTGGATAAGGGTGCCATTAGAAATGTTGTAAATTTTGAAATATCATGCACAATTTATCTTCAAAATGTTCATGCATTATTATGACTAACTATGAAAACCTACACACTCAAATATTGTTACATTTGTTTTCACCACACAATCATATAAGTGGGAAAAAAATTAAAAATGATAAAGTGAAACACAACAGTATTTTTATGATGGAAAATCTAATAACCACCATAATTATGATCTTTATGACATTTCTAACTAGTAACAAATACTAATACTAATACTAATAATAAATTAATTAAAATTGACTATCACAAAAAAAAAAGATGAAGTTTCTCCTATGCAAGAGGTTAAATTACAATTGGGGGTAGTATCTAGTCTCATGTATAGGACAAAGGCCAAATGCTACTTGAAAGCACAAGATCCTATTTTTATATCCTCAACAATGACAATATGGGATATCGACTTTCTTGAAGATATTATCTAGGATGAACCAACCTTTTGGTCCTAGAAGAAGACCTAAAACTATTTATGATAGGCTAAGTGCTCATCTTCCTTAGATGTAAGGAAACATGTTAACAACCCAAGACCTAGAGGCATATAGTAGGAGCGAAAGTATACCCCCTTATAGACCACAAACAGGTCATCTAAAATAGTGTGGTTTTCTTTGAATAATAGTGATGGGTTAACCCTCACTTATTGATAATAGTCAATAATTATTATCCTCAATACCAATTGACAATTAAATTTTAAAATATTTTTCCACCTTTAAAAAAATTAATACAATAACTAAAACATATTTATATAAATTAAAAATAAAAACTCACACCCTTTCACATATAGCCCATTCATTTCAATGTATGTATTATACTATACACATATATTTATGTATTTCATAAACATACCTGCTTTATTGTTTTTTATGTTAATAAATTTCATACACCACATCATAAATATTCAAAAAAAAACGTGGTCGAAGTTTTATCTCTTTCAAAATGTATTTCATTACCATTAATGATTATTTTCTCCATACTACTACTAATTGTGGGCAGTATAAACCACTTTAGCTTTAGAAAGTATATATAATATATATGTACTAATTAGGTTGGACCCACATTTCAAATCTAACATTTGGACCTTGATAGTTGAATTATATAAAAACATTATTGGTTTCAAGAATTTCAATTTATGATATTCAATGAACTTTCTTATCTAACCTTTATATTAAAAACATTATTGGTTTCAAGAATTTCAATTTATGATATCTTAGTTAATATGTGGACCTTGATAGTTGAATTATATCCAAAAACATTATTGGTTTCAAGAATTTTAATTTATAATACTAATGAACTTTCTTAATTAATTATTATCATTTGATAACCATTAACTATGATAAAATGGTCTCAGTGTTAGATGTAGGAATTTCAATTTATAATACTCAATAAATTTTCTTAATTAATAATTAATTATCATTTAATAACCATTAAACATAAAATTACTAAAAACATTTAAAAAAAATTAAAAAATATCTACAAAAGACATCTAAGAAAATATCTACAATGTTTATGTAAAAGAAACATGAACACACTGTGAGTGTTTCATGAAACACTCAATTTTTAAAAACATAAAAAATGAGATCCATTATATCTACTTAAAAGTGGCATGAAGGCATTGAGAGTATCTTTAATATTTTAATTTCATCCACTTATTCCCATTCATTAAAAAAGAGTCTTTAACATTTAAGCTTATGCGCGACTTTCCTTTTTCTAAACACAAGATTAAGAAATACATATAAGATTTTCTAAACACAAGATTAAGAAATACATATAAGAGGAGATCCATAATGCTTACTTTTTTTTTTATATTTATATTAATATAATCTGTTCACATAATAAAACATTACATCAAGGGTTTTTTGAGTTTCATAGTCCTATCCATTGATATAATCTATATGGAAATATTCAATTTCCTTACAAGAAATATTCAATTTCCTTACAAAACTGGCACTAAACTTTTCGGACAATAGACAAACTTTTCAAAAAATAAAATTCATAGTCCTATCCATTGACATAATCTATATGGAAATATCTAATTTCCTTACAAAACTAGCACCAAACTTTTCGGATAATAGACAAATTTTTCAAAAAAAAAATTGTCTTTCATACATAGATAGTGAAAAATAAACAAACACCCTTCTTTGCTTAAAAAAAAACAGCACATGAGAAAACCCCCTAAAAACACTATTAGTACATCTTTAAAAAGAGTTTTGGGCCCTCATGACCTCCTTCCCACTGATTATATGTTATGTTTTCTGGACACAATGAGAGGGCCTTTTTTTATAAGCAATCAACCTCTTGATACTCTTCTCTGTATACATGAGAAAAGGTAATTTTCGGAAAATACTTGATGAGCTCCTTTATCCTGTCCTTCCAATAGTCTATAGAGACATCCTGAAGAGTGCCTTTTTCCATTAAGTCATTCAATGACTATTTTAGAGTCCCCTAAAACATGAAAATCTGTAATAGAAAGTCTATGTGTCAAACTTAGAGAAGCCCAAACACCCATAAGTTATGCTCTTCTATTTGTTCCTCTTCCACAATTTAGAGTCCACTTGTAGACTGTGTGATCATTGATTTTTATGAATCCTCCTGCACCACTTCGATCTCCTTTCCTTTGTGCTTCCCCGTCAAACCATCCTATGATTTTATCATTTGGAATATCAAGAAATGAGCATCCAGTTTTATAGACTTTATCCTTTGGCTTGTGACTGCTCGCCGCACCTAAAGAGAGAAATGATATCTTCTGAATGGAAGGACTCTTAGACTCAAATATAACCAGGTTTATTTCAAGCCAGATGAACCAACAAATAAAGGCTGACAGTGAAGGGATATTGTGATTATGAAGAGCCCAGTTTTCAAAGCATTCCTTCACTAATGTGTCATTCCATCCTATAGTGATCTTGAGGGCCCCTTTGATCCTTTCCCAAACTGATATAGTGAAAGGGCAATAAACAAAGAGGTGTTTTCCAGTTTCTCGATTGCCTTTGCAGAGTTGACAGAATCCTGGCCCCACCCATCCTCTTTTTTGTAAATTTTTCCAGGTAAGAATTTAATCTTCAATCACAAACTAGGCGAAAAGCTTAATCTTTTGGGGACAATCCCAACACCAAAGTTTTTCCTCCAGCCTCCTATTTTGATTTTCCATAGCTTGGATGTCAGCGCATTGTATACGTTTTTAACTGTGATCTGACCAGATCTATCTCCACCTGTCCATCTTAACTCATATGCTCTTTCAGTTAGTTGTATGTCTGATCCAATCAAGCTCCTCCTATACCATTCCCATTCAGCTGCGAGATCGCCCTCCAATCCCAAGTCTGAGTTGTCTAGCCAGCTGGAGTAGATCGAACC
This sequence comes from Picea sitchensis, assembly GCA_010110895.2. Taxonomy (NCBI): domain Eukaryota; kingdom Viridiplantae; phylum Streptophyta; class Pinopsida; order Pinales; family Pinaceae; genus Picea; species Picea sitchensis. The sequence continues at coordinate 38,431 of SNQJ01S0096442.1, read as the reverse complement.
CTATGAACAGACTCAACTAGCTTGATAAAGAAAATACACATTTTTATTATTTAGACAAGAAATCAAATGAACAAACAAAATGGAGTCCTTACCCAAGCCCAATAATTTGTCCTTTTCGACAATAATGGAATCTCATGAGCCCAGTTTCCAGGCTGGCCAATGCACAATCAAAGGTAAAGTATTCAAGAGGTTTTTCCAAGTTTGGGAGTCGAAAGATGAGACTAGAGAAGTTGATCATAGCCAAGTCGTCACAAAAATATGGGTGAAATACTTGTATTTTATCACTCGTTGTGAAATACCATTTTGCATCAGTCCACACCACAATGTATTAGTCGCCAGCGCCCTAGAAAAACAAAAGATGTTTGTCAACCCCCATCTGCCAAAAAAAATTGGTTTCAAAATGGTCTCCCATCTGCATAAATGGTAGGTTTGATTTTGCTTGTTGCCTAACCAAAGAAAAGAAAAAACCAACTTACTGATCCGATTTAGAACAGATGTCGGAATGTGTGCCAAGGCCATCCAAAAGACTGGTTGACTTTCTAAGACTGCTTTGAACAACACATATCTTCCCCCCAGTGAAAGAAGTCGATTTCACCAGTGACTAATTCGATTCTCAAACTTCATAATAAGTCATTGCCAATCCTTCGACTTGTAGTTGTTAGGTTTTAAAAAGAATCCCAAGTATTTAAATCCATCCAAAAGATTCATGAAGTTGAAATGAAACAAAACTTTCAAAGCATCTAAAGTTCCCTGACGAACATCGTATTGTAGAAAGGTGGACTTTTGGATGTTGATCATCAATCTCGTCGCACAACAAAAGGCATTAAGAATTTTGTTGATTTCCTACCATTCTGGGATCGATGCTCTAGAAATTATTAGCACGTCATCCACAAAGAGTAGATGGAGGATATTAATAATCATAGAAACCTTGATTCCCGACAACTTCCCTTCAGATTGACCTTTTTTAAGAGAAAGACTAAGGTCCTCCATCACAAGTATGAACAAAAGAGACGACATTGGGTAACTCTGTCGTAATCCTCTAACACTTTTGAAGAAACTAGTGGCCTCGCCATTGATAAGGATGGTGTATGTTGTTGAGGCAACACAACCCATAATCCAGTTTGTCATAAGAAGTCCAAAGCCACACTAGAGAAGCATAAACCTTAGATAATCCCAATTTGTGCAATCATAGGACTTTTTAAAATATAACTTTAGGATGATAGCTTGAAGTCTTTTGGCCTTGATACTATGAAGGCATTCATGTGTTGTCCCTATGGCATCTAAAATCTATATGCCCTTCAGAAAACCCAATGTTCTTCAGACAAGGTGCGAGAGAGAATTGGCATGAGTATCCTCACAATTACTTTTGCAATAATATTGTAGCATAAATTACACAGTGCGATAGGATGAAAATCGTTGAAGGAACTAGGATTGTTGACTTTTGGTATCAAGGCACTGAAAGTAGAATTAATCAGTCGAAAAACCTCACCTCAGATCCTAGTCTCCTCCACAACAACAAACAAATCTTGCCCAACCAGGTCGAAGAAGTGTAGGAAAAATTCAACAATCCACCCATCAAGGTTGGGACTTTTGTCCTTTGCAAAACCTTTTAGAACCTCTAAAATTTCTTCAATGGTACTAGGCTTCTCAAGAATTTCTACTTCATCCTCCAAAAAAATCCTAGGATACAACCTGACAGTATCTAATTGATCCCTAATGTTGTTCTTCTCTGTGTCATGATAGAAAGAATTAAATAAAGAGACCGCTTAATCCTTTAAGGCCTCCTGACCTGAGTGAACCAGTCTAGATTCATCTTTTATTTCCCAGATGTGTTTTTTGTTCCTCCTGTAGCTTGCAAAATGATGAAACAATTTCGTATTTTTATCTCCACTCTTAATCCATATGGCCCTGCTCTTTTGGCGCCATCGTTCCTCCTCTTCCAGCAGAAATTTGTTGTGCTCGGACTCTAAGAACATCAATCGTTGTTCAAAATCTGCAGTGTGTGTTCCTTGATTCTTTTGAATATAGAGCATTGCCAATTCAACTTCTGTCTTTTCCAATTCTATCTTATCCCATAGACAGTTTTCTTTCAACCAAATTTTAACTCATTTTTTTTAAATGAGAGCTTCTCAACTAATCTCCTTTGTGCCCCTTCAACTTGTTGAAGCTGTGCATTAGTCCAAACTTCATGAGCTATAGAGGAAAAAGAATCATCACACAACCAAACTAGATTAAACTTGAAAGGGTGAGCGACCGTTAATATCCCAATGTCCAATTGAAGTAATATAGGTGCATGATCAGATAAATAAGGATATTCAACCCACGACCTATATCTCACAGTTGGCACAATAAGATCCTCCTCCACAAAGATTCTGTCAAGTCTTTTAGCAATTCCAAATTCTCCAGATCTACCATTACGCCACATAGGAGCCAACTCAGCAGGAGCCACATCCACTAAATTATTTTTTTCAAACAAATCCCTGAAGAAGACCACCAAAGGATCAGTCAAAGTTGTTATGCCCCAAATATCATCTGAATTTAACATGAAATTCATGTCCCCTGCCATTATCAAGTCATCATGAGCTAACAGTCCCCTGTCTTCCACTTTTTTTCAGAAAACCTTGCGGTCTATGCATGGGCCATATACATTCAAAAGAGAAAGCTTCCTTTTATCCACTAAGATGGAACCTGACAAGAAAATACCGCCACAACTTAGGACATGCAGAAATTCAAAAAATCAAGGGTCCCAAGACACCAGAAGGCCACTCAAATTTCCCACTGAACTAACAACACAAGCATCCGCTCTGGCCTGAGTGAAAACATGAAATTCTTAGCCTTCTCCTCATCCACTAGAGTCTCATGTAGAAAGATAATATTGGGTAAATTTTTTGAGATAATTATACGCATGGAAGCCAGCTTTAGGGGTCCTCCTACCCTTCTAATATTAAGGGAGAGGAGGATCACGATTTAGACCTTGCAAGGGCTTTCATGCCTCTAAGCGCCCCCTGATCAATGTTTGAAGAAAGTTGGTTAGCCGAAAAGGAAAGGTTTGTCCCCATTTTTTGCGAGAACTTCTAGTTTTTACAGGAGATAACTCAAGCCCCAAACCCTGTGACCATGCAAGGTCCTTCCCATTTGAGACTCCTAAACTACTAGAAGCTCTAGAAGCATCACTAGTCCCCGCAGTAACCACAACTTCTTTCCCCAAGAAATTCAGGATCGGGATAGGACTAGAAACCTCTCGGTAGGATGGTTCCAAGGCCATTTGCATCCTATCCAAGGATTTCTCACTGGAGATAGGTTCTCCATAACCAGGTACAAGGAGTGAATCTTCCTCCGACAAAGTCTAGAGAAGAACATTGTTACTCAACACATGGTTATCAACATGGGCAGGAGTGGGATCATGCTGGACATCAGGAAAGATTGGACTCACTAATACAGTCTCAAAGAGCATAACTGGACTCTCTAAAAAAGTCTCATTATCCACAGTCTTAACAATCTCCAAAGGAAAACTCGACTCTGAAGGGAAGAAAGTATCAAGGTGATCTCTTTCCCATGCAGACAAAGTGAAATACAGAGATGGACAATAGTGTCTCAACTTACCAATGAAGGTGTTGTTCGGAGATGCTAGTTTGTCCATATCCCACGCTCCCGTAAAATCTTTCGGCTCATGCACGTCTATCCCATGAAAGTAACAGTTTGATGTATTCTCCTCCGAGGAGTCCTCGTCGACAAAATCTCCATAAACATGATGAAATTCCTTCCTTATATGACTAGTTTTCCTACAACACAAACAGCAGGAAGGTATACCCAAATAATCTAATCTTTGGACTAATAGAAGACCCCTCCATTCAATCTCCAAAGTTTCCAGCAGTCCAACATGTATATCCACTTCCACAAAGACTTTAGTCATCCTTTTGTCTGTAGACTATAAAGTGTCCTCATCGACCTTAATAAAATGTCCTAAGACATTTCCTATCGCCTCCAAAGCTTTGAAATTACACAATTGTAGCGGGAGACCCGAGAGCAGGACCCAGAGGTGACGATAGCTAAAATACTCCATTGTCGGGTCAAACCTTATTCGCCACCTCTTTAGCATGAGGTTGTCGCCCTCAAAAGCCCAAAAAATTTCTTAAACCCGAGTTGAGTCTTCCGGAGTTTTGAAAACAAAGGAAAACCATCCCCTCGATGGAGTTAATAACACCGGGGAATAACCCAGAAGGGGTTCCCAAGTAACACACATCCACTTCGAGACAGTCATCTTGCATAGCAAACGATATTCCAACCTTCCCACCAAAGCACACATAGCAAGCGGACAATACTCTTCGAGTCCCACATCCAAGCCCATAACCATTTTTCGTTTGGTTCGTTTTGGCTTCCACGCCCGCACGATGTGCTTTGGAGAACCTCGCTTCCCCAACAAACCACCTCCCTTGTTCTCCAATGTTTGAGCGTTGCAAATAGTATTCATTCATGTCTCGTTAGCTCTTTTTCCTTGTAAATCCTTCACCTTATCATAACCTCCTATAGTTAAAACTTCTGAAAACGCACCAGGAAGACGAGAAGCTTCCTTGCAGAGGGAAAGACTTGATGTTGTAGACTGGGGAAACTGCTTTGAACCGGTGGTAGTGGAAGAAGGAAACGCTGCCAAGGGTGTCAATGGCTCGCTTAAATTCACATTTTAGTGTGACTCTACTACCATTACGCTTACAAAGCACATCCATCGTTGAAAGGAAGCTCGCCTGATCCCAAGGCTCCTCGTTTGCCACACCCAAGAGGGTGATGACCTCACCCTCCATATCTGCAGGCCACCCTACCTTAAAACAACTGCCAGCTCAGTAGAAAAATCGTTAACCAACTAATGTTCTGACTCATTAGGATTGATAAAATGTATGATGGAAGGTCAGTAGTAAAGAACGAAAAGATAGAAGACTCGAAACATAAATGACTAGGGTCCCGTCAACTGAATGTCTGTCAGTTCGGAAGCCAAAGTAGTTAAGAAGATCTTCAACGCTTGTCAATCCAGGAGGTTAGTAAGCGAGAGGAAGAAAACGTTCCAGCCTACTAAGTCTAGGGGTCTGTGAGCTTGACGAACGCTCCAGATAAGAAAGTAGAACCACTCTCCTATGAAAAATTCCCATCCAAAACCGCTAAAAACTATAGTCAATGGTAAAGCCAACGTAATGAAATTATACTCTTTGGCCATCCAAAAAGATCAGGAAAGTTATCCTCGAGAAAAAGATCAACCTTCATGAAACCTGCAACTCCTTGTTGATTCTCGCCTAAAACCCTCCATAATGCTTACTTAAAAGGCACATGATACATTTAATAACATTTTTCATTAAACACAAAATTAATAAAAACATCCTAAACCAGATTCATAATGCCTACCTAACGGGGCCATTGGGAGTGTTTTTTACATTTCATGTTATTCACTTTTACCCATCCTTGTACACATCCATTGAGAGTGTTTTTAACATTTAGTCTCTTTGGTTTGTTTATTGAAAATCCTCAAGTATTTAAGATTATAACGTTTCATTTTATTTTTAATAAATATTTCAATTTAGCAACCTTTTTGAAATATCAATATTAACTTTATCATTATTTAGAAGGGTGAGTGTCTCTTGTAGGCAATCCCATCCAACACTTGGTAAGAGGTGATGGCACAAGGTAGAAGGGAATGGTTAAGAGGGGTGGCCATATGGCCAATCCCTTAGTTCGAACACCCATGCTGGGAGTTAATGATGACTTGGAGGAAAATTTTGGACCTATGCAATACTATGAAAATTGAGGTATAACATCACGATTACTATCTTATTTTTCCCATGATGAAATGGAGACGACCATTGAACTATCACTGATATGATCAACAACATTTGATTTAAAATGGTAGCCCCTTTCGCTTCAAGGCTCAAAAGTAAATAAAGAAACCTTCAAATTGGGAACAACCAAGAGTGCATAGACGTATGGATTAGGGAGTGCCCATTCTAGTCTTTGAGGTTCCTCTGAGTCCATAAATGAAGGGAGGCATAGGGGAGGTTGTAGAACGTCCCAAAAAGTTACTTGTTCGTAGGGGAGACTACCGACTACTACAACTCCAATGTCACTAGCTCACCGCTTTCCATGCCAACATAAGCAAATGGATGCTTAAAAAAATTGTCAAGGTTCTTGCAAAGAGACACAAGCTAGTTATGAATAAAAAAATTGAACAACTAGAGGAAAACATTCATAAGAAGATGACAACTAGAGGAAAACATTCCTAAGAAGATGAGGGTCACAAGAAATTTAAAAATTGATGAAGAGTTACTAGCTAGCATAGTGTTGAACACCAATTGATGAAGGGTTAGCTAGCATAGTGTTGAACATCGTGTTCTCCATGATCCATAATATTAGTTTCTCTATCATCTTTGATTTATATTTTCAAACC